>JAKSZP010001783.1:0-73359 GCA_022478985.1 Massospora cicadina
TGTTCAGAGGTCTCACCTGTGTGAATAGCCCGGCGGATCCTAGTGATACCAAACAAAATTGCAACATTTTGTTGGTTCTAGAGTAGGCTGGGGCCCCCTGAATGGCGTGGGTAAAGCGCCTATGGGTCAGTCAGCACTGCTGGCCCCATATTCTAAGGCAAAATGGCAGTGTTCAGACAGTCTTCATAATGGATGATTTGCCAAGTAGCAGAGCCCACTGTTGCCGGAAAAAATTGATTTTCTGACAGAGGCAAATTTTAGTTCACATGAACAGGCAAAGATATATTTTTTCTAATAGGCAGAAAATCTCTTTTATTCAACTAGGCAAAATTGATGGTATCTTTATTGATAAGAAATAGGAGATAATTAAAGGTTTGTTGAAATCTTGGGATAAGTTAATACTTTGATAGAAATTTGGGATTGAGTTGGGTATGAGGATTTCCTTATTGGGTGCGGAATACATAGTTTTCTGGCATACATGGTCTTTCTTGATTGAGGCAGCAGATTTAGGAGATCTCCAAATGGCAAGATCTTTGTCAGATGACTTTTCAGATTTAGAATGGGTTCAGGATTAATTACACATTTAGAATTCATTGTCATTATAGTTTTCTCTAGATTTGAAGCAGTAGAACTCCATTGATCATGTCAAGAATTATTTCACGTTCAAATATCACTCTTATCAGCTCAAATTCCATTATTCCCAACATATATAAGTGCCAATTAGAGCATTTGATGCTCACTACAGGGGCCATTTTTGCAACCTGTTTATGCCATTAAAAACACTCAAAAATGGCATATTATGATGATAATTGTCAAGGTGACTCGCTGTATATCTATTATGATGTATCTAATTATTGAAAGGGTCCATCAAGTTCTAATCTCTTGGGCATATTTACCAATTCATTATAATTTGATGAGGAAACCCCTAAGTCTCCATATTGCCTTAACGGCCTAGCTTTATCAATAAGTGGGGAAGTTACTTTTTCTAACCTCTGGAAGAAGATGAAAGATTTACAAAGCTTGGTTCAATCCCAGTTGTTAGAATTCAATAATTTTAATTCTCAGTTGGATAAGTCTATTCATAAACAGGCGATAGCTTAACAAAAATTCATGGTGGAATAGCAGCACTTTTCTTTTGTAGTGAAGCAAATCCACCAGAACCTTGAACTTTCTACTTGCAAATGTAGACAAGAACATAGCGAATTAGATTCCTTGGATTCTGCGTCTGACAATTTTAGGGAGGCAGTTAATCCCAACTTACCCCCATATTGACTACCATACCCCTATAAGATGATACTCCTAGCCTGGTCATGGCAGCTGCCACTTCTATTAGCTCCAGTCCCAAGATGCCAATATTGATCACTCATATTTCCACTCATGTTAGCTCAGTCAATATCCCAAATTTGATCGGTATGGAAATATCCATATCTTCATACATCTATTAAAATTATCATGGGGAACACTAATTAGACTAAAATGGACACAATGAAGAATGTATTAGACCCTTATAATCAGGAGTTGGCATTACCAAAAATAAATGAAGCTGGCATATCTTACCTTAGTGCAAAAACTGTTATGAATGAGTTTTGGTTGAGTAGAACTTATAATAGGATAAAAAAATCGCTTTCTTGTCTAACAATCATAAACACAGTGAAGAAGTTATAGCCTTTAAGAACTCTTTTGCTATGAAGCTTAATCATTGTATGGGTCTCAGGTTCTTAGTCATTATGACACTCAGATTGCTTTCCACCATTCCTGCAAGGCTTACAAAGAGTTGTTTCTGGCCATGCTACTCATTTTAAATGCTAATACTACAAAAATTGAGATAATAAATTATCTCCACCGCTGCGCCCATACTTTTGATGCCCCAAATACCAAATCATATGATGAGTAAGAAAGTATCCATCTAGTGACATCAACCACAGATAAGGATTAAGAAAGCTTCAGTAGAGTAGAAAGGGATATTTTACCTCCACAATAAGTTTAAAATTTCAGTTAATATATTAATATTAAAAATGATTGCCCAACGCTGGAACTGCAAAGGTGAATTTAATAAATAGTTTGCAACAGCCCCGTGACCACAGGTAAATAATGACTTACTGAATTACCTGAATCAAGCAGATACTCTTGACTTTATGCACTTACTGGCGTTAATAATCATTACTAATGTACTCATGTTGATATTAGTGTATATAACATAACAGCTCAGGCAATCATAGACAGTGGGGCCCTATCAACATTGTTTCTTCAGAGTTAAATAAGAAACTTGAGACTAAGCCAAATATTGCCCTTTGTAAAGAATATGTACCGCGGGAAATAGCGCCATGACCTCACTAGTGTAAGTCCTGGAGGCCAGCCCCTACACCTGGATAGGGAGCAATACCCTTTCCAGACAAAAAGGGGCCCTTAGGCCCAGTGGACCCCCTGATGCAGTTGAGCGACTTGGCACATGTGGTAGATAAGTTCTGGGTGACCGCTCTTCCCCCTAAAGATAACCCTTAAGCAAACCCTTCCCCCTCCTCAACCCTTTTAATTTTGATAGAGGGGGTCTGCAGAGAGCTTGTGCAAGCCAGGGGCCATGGCAGGCCCCTAGGACCCCCACTCCCCAGGCAATTTATGCCATTTTTTTGGATATTGCCTGTGCCAACCTCAGGGCCCAGTCTGCAATTTCTGGCCTGAGGGGAGCCATTTCAGACTGGATAGCACCAAAAATTAAATTGGGGCACAATTTGGATCTCAGATTAGGCATCAAACAACTCGTACCAGTTGCCTCAAATCTCTGGGATAGATCTGGGAAGTTTGGATCATGTGAATAGCCCAATTGAGAGAGTTTGGATCAGGTCTCAAATAACTCAGGACAGCTGCCACAGCCTCCCAGAAAAAATCTGGGAAATACAAATCATACAAGCAGGCCAACTCAGATGGTCAGGGTCCATATTGGCACCATCAACTTGAATTAGCCCAAAAATGTGAAAAAAAATTTAAAAAGTTTTTATTTATTTTTGCAAGGACTTTGAGCATCCCACCCCCCCACCAGCCAACCAGATCCCATTTCCAACCCCCAGTTGACCAATCCTGAAACACTTCCCCCTGCAGTTTTCCAATTTATAAGGTGTCATAAAATCATCAGAATTGTTAAGATATGCCATAAAGGTTTTTTGCTCAGGGTTCAGACCACTGAGCAACAGGACCAATGATATGATGATTGTTGTCCGCAAAACAACAGAATAACTATTTAATAAATATGGAGAACTTGCTCCCGCCACACTATATTATTAATAAAATAAATACAGTTTATCTTTGCTGTTCCGCTTACTCTAATCTATTAACAACCAACCCCATCTTAATCATCTCATTTTGGCTATATTGTAGCTACTTCAGATGATACCGCTTCCATGGTTTTTTAATTTAATTTTCCATATCTCATAGGTTCCAGCAACTTTTCATTCATTAACTTCACAATCGCTTAATTTGAGGAGATTTCCCAACAACCCAATATCGCCTCAGCTTGAGGTGCTAAATAGCCATAACTCCTATTAAACTCGGCAGATTCCAACCATTCCGCCATACCAACTTTGGGCTTATCATCCAGTCATATCAGAATCACGGCATTACCCCCTCCATGACTGAACGATAAAGCTCCTATTGCTTGTATGCCTGGAGGAACTTTGCATGCACTTGGTTGATGATTTGAGCGCTAATGGGGTCCTTGATAGTATATGCATCCATACCTTTCTTCTCAATAACTTTTAATGGCCCAATCCAGATACTGGCCAACTTGTGTTTCCACCTGAACTCATGTTGATCATGGAATAGGACCATATCTCCATCTTTGAACTGTGATAGGCCACTTCGCCGTACCTGATCAGCAGCCTGATTTTTGATTTTCTTAGCTAAGCTGAACGAGTACACTTTGGTTTGTAGTTTAATCAGCATATTCATTAGGGTGGTCAAATAGCGTTGCAGATCCATTCCACCAGTGTCCTCCACACAGGCATATAGAAGTGCTGGTAGAGAAGGGTGCCATCCATAAAACAATTGGAAGGGGCTCTTTCCCGTGGCAGAATGGTAACTGATATTGTAGGTGAACACCACAGTAGAAAGGAGGGTACTTTAATCAGAGGGTCTATCCATTACCAGCTTCCAGAGTATATTCACCATGGTCCCATTAACCCGTTCAACCATTCCGTTGAACTTGGGGTAATATGGGGTTGTTAGAACCTCACGGATGGCTGTCATTTCGTTGATCTTGGGAAGTATGCGAGAGGTAAAATTAATGCCATTGTCAGTAAGGATGAACCGCGGACAGCCATGATGCTGAATAATGCATTCCATTACAAAACTTAGCCACAGTAACCGCCCCCAGATCCCAAATGTCCCGCACCTCAACCCACCTGGTCAAATGGTCAATTGCCACCAGTATATACTTGGACCAGTTAGCTCCCATTAACAAAGGGCCAACGACATTGAGGGAAACCATAGCCAAGCAAAGTGTAGCTTCACTAACCAGTATGAGGTCTTCCGGAGGGATGGCTTTTTCACTTGGCACTGGTGACAGGAGGAGATAGTATCAAGCACATCAAAGTTCATGCTTTCCCAGTAATACTGAGGCCACAATAATTTCAACGTCTTGCGCACACCACCAAGCCCAACTGCCCTATGTGCACTCATGATAATGTTAGGCCACGCTGAGGGTCGCGGAAAAATTACTGTTGAGTTGCCAATAATCTTGTACAACTCACCATTCCGCTGGAAAGTATTGGCTCACATTTCATTCAACGCCTTGATGACTTGTGGTAACTCACCATTGTACTTTTCGCTGAGCATCTTGTCATACATAATATCGCTTGTATCCTCCATAACTGCAATTGTTGGTAGCCTCAACAAGCAATCAGCATTATGGTGTTTGGCTCCTGGTCGGCGAAGGATCTCAAAATTATAATCCTGAAGTTTAAGGGCCCATTTTGGCAGACGGCCCTCATGCTCCTTAAGGTTCTGAAACCAGCGTAATGAGGCGTGATCTGTTACAACTTTAAACTTTACACCATGCAAATATACTCTGAATTGCTTGTAAGCATAAATCACTGCTAAGCACTCCTGCTCGGTCACAGTATAATTTAGTATGGCTATTCAGGCTTTGGCTGCAGTACGCCACTGGGTGCTCCTCCCCTTCATCATCTTTTTGAGACAGAACTGCCCCCATAGTGTAATGAGATGCATCTGTTTGTACAATAAATTCCTTTTCAAAAATTTGGGTAGCATAGCACTGGCACATTAATCAACGCAGTTCAAAGTGTATCAAAGGAGCGTTGACAGTGTTCCGTCCATTTAAACGTGGCGTCCTTTTTTAATAATTCAAACATCAGACTCCTTATACAACTAAAGTTTGGTATAAAAGCGGCAATAGTAGCCAACCATCCCTAAAAATATTTGTATATCTTGCTTACTAGTTGGGGTAGTCATCTTCCATATGGCCTCCACCTTAGCTGGTTGGGGCCTCAACCCTGTTTCATAAACTACAAACCTGAGGTACTCTAGCTGATCATTGAAAAAGTGACATTTCCGGGGTTTTATTTGATGTTGGCCTCATCCAACCGGCGGAATACCTCTTCCAAATGGGTAAGATGCTCAGAAAACGTGCTGTAAAAAATGTTGATGTCGTCAAGGTATACAATAACGCAGGACAGCTTCAAATTGCCAAGGATAGTGTCCATCGCCATTGGAATGTACCCAGGTCATTACACAGCCCTTGTGACTTACGTGTCAGTTGATAAGCCCTTTTGATGTGATAACGGCGCATTTTTCTTGTTCCGCCATAGGTAACTCAATCTGCCAATAGCCAGATATCAAAGCCATTGCAGAGAAGTAACGCTCTCCTCCCAACCGGTCTAAAAAATCATTGATTTGTAACAAGGGGTATGAAATCTTTTTTCATAATGCTGTTGAGCTTGCGGTAGTCTATTACTACCCAGTTGGTACCATCCTTCTTTTTGACAAATAGGACAGGGGAAGCCCATGAACTCTTCAATGGTTCAAGCATTCATTGCTCTAGCAGTTTATCAATTTTTGCTGTGACAACTTCTTCTGCTGTTCTAGATCAGCAGATCGGCCAGATCTGATGGGGGGATGATCCCCAGTGTCCACTTGATGGATCACTCCTCGGATGCACCCTAAATCATGATCATCAACAGTAAAGATCTCTTTGTATTTTCAAAGTAAGGCTTTCGCTTGATCTTTATGGTCATCCATTAACCCCATTAAATTTGTGCGCGGTACAACTGCCATTATGTCAGGCTTTGTTTTGATGGGCAGACCAAAGTCATCCAATGAACCAAACTCATGAACCTGGAGGACCTCTTCAAATGGGATGAAATGTAAATACGCCACTATTTGGTGTTGGCGGATTTGCATTAGTTTATCTTGAAGATTTGCTATCAAGACCATGATCTCCTCATGTCCCAGAAGTATAATGCCTGGGGTTATGTGGGGCTTGAGCCGTGATTTCTGATAGGGCCCAATGACCTCCCCATATAGCCCAGCAGGCACTTCCACCTCTAACTCGGTGTTTATGATTACTTGGTGTCCAGAGGGAATAGATATAGGGTCCGCAGCTCTAAGTGGTAGCTCTTGATATTCATAAATTTTATGGGGAAGGGCCTGGGTCTTTCTCTTAAGTTGATGATAGTGAACCAAAACCACTCCATCACCATATGTAAGGTTAATGTGACTCATGTGTACCAAATCCTTTGGCATTCCGCTGAAAGTGAAGTATATTGGGATCTGCTAAACCAGAATTTAAAATGTCTCTGCGGTCATATCAACAACAACCCCAAAGTGGTGCATAAAAGCAGTTCTGATTAACAGGTCATAGTTATTGTTTGGTAGCACTATGGCTGGGGCTACAATGACAATTGACCCAAACCACAAAGGTAGTGCGCTGTACGCTCCCTCAGAGACCATGCTTTCCGCGCCTGCAGTCCCAATGCACCATATGATGCTCCACGTCATGCTTTAATGCCAGCTTTGCCACCAACTTTGTGGAGACTATGTTTATTTGGGGCACCTGTATTGATTATCGCATGAACTCAGGTTTTTGCTATGACAGTGTCACAGTAAGTACACTCAGAATAAGATGCATTCTGATTGTTAAAAACATGGACATTTGACGGATCTCTTTTTCCAAGGAAGCTCATAATACCCTCCCAAATTTTAGGGTATTTTTTAACAATAGCGTTCACAGGGAGGGCCGCGTTCACCCCTTTTGAGAGAAGCACATCAGTGAATGGATCTGGTTCACCAGTAGAAAGTTGATCAAAAATTTGACAGGCATAAGGTTTTGATTGCTCCTTTGGTCCTGCTTCCACCATTTCCATGAATTGCGCTTGTGTCAGCACATTCACCCCCTCAACCGGCTGCTGATATAGAAAGGCATCATCATACTGGGGAACTTCCACTGGGTGTACTGGGATAGGTTCAGGTGGGACGTTTTGAGTTATTATAGTGGAAGTAGAGAGTCCCATCTCTACTCCGCTCTGACTTTTCCCTGATTGTACTGTTCCTGTGGTAGGGAATGAACCTGAAAATGATGAAAAATTCTGTCCAAGTGCCCAGGGCAACCACACGAGAAACAATTGACCCTGTAAGATCTGCGTCCATGATTGTTGTAAAATGGTCACCCCAAAAATTAGGCTGGGGTTGAGTGGTGTAAACAAAACCTTCCCAATAGTTGAAGTGCTGATGGGAACTTAGTTGGAAATGAGGCGTGTAGTGATAATAAGGCTGGTGGTCACTAAATGGATGCTGAACTGGTAGAGATAACTTCCCTAAAAAAGAAAGTCCAGAAGGGGAAGGGATAGGGTTCCACTCTATATTGGGAAGAGGGAAGATAGCGAACAAATAGCGTAAGATTTGAACAAGTTTAAGTAAAGATATACCAACTTCTAAATATGGAGCCGTGGTATTGAAAAGCTCATGGTATGGTTTCACAGCGGAGGTCAACGCTATGTATACATCAGATTTGGTTAAAGTCCCTGCCCTGATTAACAAGTGGGCTTCCTCTGTAAATCAATCAGCATGCAGTGAGAGTCTCATTATGCTGAAACCCAATGGTTAGGAACTCGGCCTTCCGCTACACCATTTTCAGAGTTTCTCCAAATAACTGCAACACAGTATCTTTCACTTTTTGATAGTTAACGGAACTGGTGGAAAGATAGCAATTAACTTGGTCAGCGCTTTTGACATCCAAGGTGGATATTAATAATTTGGTTTTACGCCAATCTGAAGCTCCTTCTACTGCAAACTCAAATCACTTAAAAAATCCATGGATGTTCCCATTGCGATCAAATGGAGATAGCTTATTGATACAAACCTCCTGCAAAAACCCTTTCTTCCAATGGAGCACAGCGTCCAAGGCAAGCTTGAGTTCTGCTAATTAATGGTTGCAGCGTCTTGGAAAGACTCCTTGCCAGAGAAAGCCTGATATGACATGGCACTGACTGAGGAATGTTATTGGTATTGTGATTGATCAATAGCCCCCTGTAGTGAGCACCACTGTCATAAAATTGGCGGAATTGTTAAGATATGCCGTGAGGGTTTTTTGCACATGGTTCAGCCCACTGAGCAACAAAACCAACAATATGATGTTCGTTGTCCGCAAAAAAAACAGAATAAACTATTTAATAAATATGAAGAACTTGCTCCTGCCACACTCTTTTAATTAACATAATAAATTCAGTGGATTTTGGCTGTTCCGCTTACTCTAAACTATTAACAGCCAAACCCCTCTTAATCATCTCATCTTGCCTATATTATAGCGACTTTGGATAATACCGCTTTCATGGCTTAATAATTTAATTTGCCATATCTCATAGGTTCCAGCAACTCTTCATTCATTAACTTCACAATCGCCTAACTAGAGGCAATTTCCCAACAACCCAATATTTCCTCAGCTTGAGGCGCTCAAATAATCATAGCTCCTATTGAACTCAGCGGATTCCATTCATTTCGCCATAATGTCTTTGGGCATATCGTCCAGTCATATCAGAATTACAACATAAGGCAACTGCCCTGCCTAGGGGCCGTTATTGGTTCATTCTCTTACTTCCTTGCGCTTTGCACTCAATAAACCTCATATTTATCAACCAAATTGTCATGGCCTCCATCCACCTTATTAAAAACACTAAAAATTCCACCTATCAATCCAGCAAAGTGCACTTCTTCTCGGATCCTTATTCTGATGTTCACCGACTAAAATATCCATTTGATTGACCCCACCATGCAGTGGTGGATCAGAAGTATAAATCAGCTCACTCCTGATGACAAACCTGCTTCCTCATCCATTATTGTGCGCACATTTAATGTGAACCCTCCAATTCATTCTGCTGTTGGATTCCCTGAAGCCGCTCCCCTGCTTAATTAGCACCAGGGTACCTCTACTCCACCGCCCAAATAGACAGGACCCCTACCTGGTCCATCCACTGATGATCCAGTCCAACCGTGGGGCCTGGAGCGCCCCATTCAGGGAGAGCTCAGCCCCAACGCTCTTTGCAGGTTCCATCCCCCTCTGCTCTCACCCCTGATTGTGAGGTGGCTCTTGTGCCACTCCTCATTGGTGTGCAAGCTCACTCGTTCAAATCCAAAGGCCAGCAACCATGAACCCTGGAGGATTGTCATCCTCATTGCCTCTACGGCCTTGGGGTTTGCTCCCACATGACTCACTGTTGCCCCATTGCAACCATTTGGTTTGCCGTGAGGCCTTTGGTACATTGTTGAAAATTTTGCTCCCCTCACATTCCCAAGACTCCCACTTATTAAAGTCTCTCAGACCGCTGTGCTCATGGCATTCTGGGCTCTCCACTGGGTGCTCATGCGCCCCAATTGGGAGCCCAGTCTAATCCTTATCACCTGAATCCATATCAACTAAGAGCATATAGCTCCTTAATGCTGGAGTTTATTACAAATTTTTTTCTGCTCCAGCCATCATTTTACCACATGATAGCTATGCGTTAATTATTGGTGCCTCTTTCATGAGCAAATATGGGCTTAAAGCCAACTTTAAAGATGATACTTTGGAATAGTGGGACAACAAGTTCTACTATATTATACCTGTAATTTCTCAGATGATGATTTTGGACTGGTGTGTGTAGTTATGAGCGTTCAGTTGACACCCATGAGGTGCTTTGCTGATTATAAATGAGGCTACGATGTGTGCCC
The DNA here is from genome assembly GCA_022478985.1 of Massospora cicadina. NCBI lineage: Eukaryota > Fungi > Entomophthoromycota > Entomophthoromycetes > Entomophthorales > Entomophthoraceae > Massospora > Massospora cicadina. The sequence continues at coordinate 10,213 of JAKSZP010001783.1, forward strand.
CTACAACCAAAATGACTCAGCAAATTCTATAGATTTTTCAGGGATGTACCATATACTAAGCAATGATGTGTATATTGTGCCCTCACCAATAACAGAGCTGAAGAAACTTGACCTCCTTCCCCGCTTGATTTCACTTCTCAACCTTCCTTAATTTTGAATGTTGAGTTTAATGATAAATATACTCATAAAGTATCGTAAAGGTGGCTGGAGCACTAAAATACACCTCAGCATATTTTAAAGTCCAACAAGATTCACTCTTCACTGAACAAAAGTGTACTATTTAACAAGGACATTAGGCCCTCATCAGAACAGATGTCACTTTACAAATTTTTGGGGGTCTGCTTGTTAAAATCCTCTCGCCAAACTTTGAAACAAAAAAGGTTTTGGTTGTTGTCTCTGGTGCTATCTATACTCATCAGTGGGGATTTAATTTGTCTTGAAAAGCACCTACTCTTACCTAGTGCACATCTAGAAGTATCATATAATTGCTTGTCTATGTGCTAACTGGCCTAATGGCCTCACCATCTTATGTTACCATCTAACCCCACGCATTTTTTGCTTTAATGTTTGGTCAAGTGGGGGAAATGTGGCGATTTGATCTGACCATCAATTACATATTATGTTTCATTTTTTTTATTTAAATAATTACTTTTAGACAAAGAATTTAATTCATTGGCTTTGTTGCTGATGTCAATATGTCTAATTAATTTATGGCGTATTGCATCAACACCAATGTCAATCTTTCATATTAAGAAATGGAAAATTACCTCACCCATGCACACAAAATATAGATGAGGTTAATAATTGATAGGATTAAGTTACTATTGCTTATTCAAGCCACAACAAGGACAGTGACCAAGGTCGAAATTCTCAACCCCCACCAACAATATCCCCAGATCACTTATTATTGATTTACAAGGCTTTACGGCAATATAAATTCAATCCCTTCTATTTTAAATTTATTGCGGGAAGGCCGACCATCGGATGGACACTTCCAAATATGACTCAGACGAGACAAAACTCAGTACCAGGTGAGGCACCCCAGAGAAGCGATGCTATCTCTTGTTGCCAGCGGGAACGCCACTTATGGGAAGGGGGAGGGAACGTGTGTAGGGGACGTAGCCACTATTGAGCACGTGTGGAGGAAGGGGTCTGATTTGATGAACCAGACTGGGAACCAGGAGGAGACCAGCTGCCGGCGACGTGGTGGGAGATATCCAAACATCCACGCTTGAAAGTGATCCACCAAATGAGACCAGAATCTGTGGACAGCTTCAGGGAGGGTGGGGATGGATCCGGCGATGGCATCCAAGACAATCGTGTGGATAGTCCACATGGCGATTGCAACCACCAGAGCATGAAGGGAGGGTGGGAGGGGGAGGCCATTGATGAAGCAAACATATCTCTTGACAGACTGAAGGGATGTGTTTGATCCTGGCCTAGCAGACGTTGGACTTCGCGCCATATTACTTTAGAAGTGGGACACTTCTCCAGGCGGTGAAACAGCGTTCCATACTGGCCACACACGACACAGGATGAGTGTAAAGCATTAGAGCGCTCAGCTGTACGATACACCTGCCTCAGGCAGCGCCACACATGGGAACGGACTTGAGGCTGCAACAGAGGATGGTGTGCGTATTTCCAGATAGTCTTCTGGGTTTCAGTGGAATAAGGGATGTCCATCATGTCCAGGTAGTCCACCCTGGATAGGACTTGGGGTCGAATGGGGATCACGCCATCATGGATGGGTAGCCCCTGTACCTCTTGTGTGAACTGAGGAGAGGGGCGGCCTCTTCAGGTTGTATGTCCACTAATACGAATTCTCCACTCTGCGCTTCGCATGGAGAGTAGGATTCTTTTGTAGTGGGTTTTGGTCCCGTGAGGACCTGTGGCTGATGTGTGTGATGCGAGGTATTTCATCAGGGAGTGGGGGTTTGATGGATTGTTGAGGCCCAAGGCTCGGGAGAAGTTGGAGCAGGCCGCGCGGGACCAGTGTTGGGATGGGAGTGTAGGAGCAGTGACGGCCGCAATCCAGGTGCCTAGGATCTTGGCGGCATGGGCTTTGAAGTCAAGTAGGCCCATGCCACAATGATGATGAGGGCTAAACATGACCTCTAGCCGTACTGGTGGAGGGCGGCCTGACCAAAGACAACCTTGTAGCAAAGCATACAGGGATTTGAAGAAGCTTGGGGAGAAGGGGATGGCGTGGGCTCCAAACCAGACTTTGGTTAGGAGCATAGAGTTGGCAAGAACAACCCTGCCAGTGAGGGTAGTAGGGTGGGCTCTGAGAGAGGCGATTCGCTTCGTCACGTTGTCCAGTATATGGCCCTCCATTACTGCTGACGCGTATCCTCCTGCCTCCAACCACACGCCCAGATGGCGTACCGGTCCTATGGTAGGTCGCGGCACAAAGGGGAGCACCAGTGGAGCGGTGTGCTTTGAGTTAGTAAGGCGTGGACTTGGGCGAGCAGCTGGGCTGGGTTGGGAACTACTTGCTGGGGCCCAGCAGTTCTGAAACCAACCAAGGAGGATGATTTCGGTTTTGGAGGCGTTCAGAGCCGCGTTGCTTACCCGGGAATATTCCTGGATGAGGGCTTCAAGCGCGCATGCATCTTTATTATTAGACACCCCCACCACGCAATCATCTGCAAATGCCATCATCTTGACTGGGGTTTGGCCTGGCACATGGACCCCAGTGAGTTGGGCATTCACATTTCGCAGTAGTGGGTCAAGGCTGAAGTTGTATAAGAGTGGGCTCAGGGGGTCCCCTTGTCGCAGGCCCCTTTGAGGATGGACTACATCCATTAGGAAACCTGGGCCGCGCACAGCCATTGTTGCAGATTCCGTGAGCAGCATCACCCAGTTAATGAAGCGGGGAGGTAGGCGGAATTGTTGGAGGCAGGCCCTAAGGTATTCCCAGTTTACTCTATCATAGGCCTTTTGTTGGTCCAAGAATACAAGTGCCCCAGAGGCTGTGGACTGACACACATTAGCCACAGAGTGCACGTTATCCCAAATTGACCTTCTGGGGATGAAACTGAATTGTTCTGGGTAGATGGTGGCAGATGCTACAGTCCCTAAACGGTTAGACATGATTTAGTTAAAATTTTGGTGTCTGTGTTTGTTAGAGAAATGGGGCGCCAGTTGGCTAAGTCTAGCCTATCCCCTTTCTTGAAGAGTGTGACTGTAAAAGCCTCATGTCCTCCTGGTAGGAGGCGCGTTTCCAACAGGATTTGGTTGAGTGAGGCTAGCAGCAATGGGGATATGTATTTAAAATATTTTTTGTAGAACTCATATGGAATGCCATCTGGGCCTGGGCATTTTCGGTTTGGCACACCATGAATGGTAGTCCATAATTCGTTCGGAGTAATTAAATTCATTATTTCTGGGTATCAGAAAATGGTGCAGATATGAGCTCTGTCGAGAAATTCCGCCATTTCGGCCAGCTGAATTGGTTCAGCTCAGTATATCTTGGAGTAATATCTTTGCGTTTTGATTGCCACTTCGGCCAGTGTGTCCACGATAGAATTATCCAATCTTCGCACCTGTGTGCAGGCCACGCTCTGGCATGGTGCAAAAAATTTTTGAAGAAGTATGTGGTGCACTTGTCACCTTTAATGATGCGTGTGGCCCTGTATTGGACACAAACCCAATGTTTGTGTTGCCTTTCAAGTGTGTTGAGGTGGGCTGCTGCCTCCGCCCACTTCTGGCCCCATGCAGGGCTATATCCTGAGGCTGGAATGTTGGACTCCAAGTGGGCCAATTCTGCCAGCATGCACGATATAACTGCCGATGTGGCTCGTGAGCGTCTGGATGAGAGATGGCGATAGTGGCGGATGGTGTCTTTTTTGAAAGTTGCTTATGTGGAAATAGGGTCTTTGCAAAACGGTGCAACAAACATTTTTGCCAAAGTTGCCTCTTCCACCCACGTGGAAAATCCTGGCGATGCAAGCTCTGGGGGGCGGATTTTGCACCAATGTGGGGCCTTTGCAACTGTGATGGGTAAGTGGCATGTTATTGAGACCAGTCAGTGGTCGGAGAATTCCATTTTCGTTCTTTTGAAGTGGGAGATGTGGGGTTGGAATTTCGCCGGCGCTAGAATAAGGTCAATGCGGGTCATGGACCTTAATTGGCCGTTGTGGATGTGGGGATGCGTCATGTTTTCGAGCAGTGGGGCATGTCGCAGCAGTGCAAACATTAACCCAAGGGTGGCTTTTGGAACGCGTAGTTCTACGTGACCCTGTGGGGCGTGGGGTGAGGGCAGCCACCGGTCCATTGGTGAGGTTAGCCAACAGTTCATGTCGCCAATTAGGAAAGAATTGGGGGTAGCAGGAGGGATTTGACCGACAAGAAAAATTCCCAACGCTCTTGTGCACCGTTTGGGGCGTAAATGTTGACAATTGTGTGTGCAACATTGGCCCATGAGAAGGTGACAACGAGCACTTGGTCATTTAGGAATGTTTCTGAAGATGTAAATTTGAAAAAATTGTTTTTCTAAATTAGCACCCCACAGTGCTTCAACCAAAAGGATAGGGATGGTAGGAGCATTGTTTTCCAAGCATCCTTGGAACCTCGTGGACAGTGGGTTTCCTGGATGGCCAGAATATCCATGGGTAAACTATTTTGTAAAAAACTCAGTTTCCTAGCCCGGGACGGGGAGCCTTGAGTCCGGTGATATTCAGCGTCCCTAGAGTGAAGGTTTCACCCATCGCACCTTAGGTGTGAGGGGGTGGGCCCCCTGGCCCACCAGCCTCTTCCAGGTCCCCATGGGCTTTCACAGCAGCGCGGGTATTAGCAGCAACGCTATCGGGGTTTTTGTTAATTTTTGCAGAAAGAGTCGCGTTGGCTTTGGCCTTTGCTTTTTGTTTTTTTCGACATCGGACGAATTTTTTGCGGTGCGGATAAGTTTGGTGCACCGTCGAGTGGGGCAAAAAAGATTTTTCGGTTGGGATAGGTCCTGAGTCAGTTTCAACTGGGGCTTGGGTGCAGCGATTGGGTGAGATCGAATCTCCCATCAGATCCTCAGATTGAGTGGCCCGTTCGGCTTGGGCCTCCCAATCTGATTGGGTGATGGATTCCCAAGTTGCTTCTGCCGCGAAGGTCTCCATGTCCTCCTGGCGTTGTGAGTGTAAGATGGTGGTGGTGACCTTGGCCGCTTCCTTGGCCGCAATCCTATGGGCCTGCTTAGCCTTCTTCCACTCCTTCGGGGAGATGGGCTTTACCAATAGGTAGCAGCCTTGTGCTCCCCATGGGAAAGCCTCTTTGGTGCTTGCGGTTGGTTCATAGTGCGCCTCTCCGCTGGCCATGGCCGCTGAGGGGTGCTCTTGGAATGTAATGCCCTCTTTAATGGGGCACGCGTGTGCCTTATGGCCAAACGCATCACAGTGGGTGCAAATGGGGGGCGCGCTGTCCACAGTTACCCAGAATGGGTGGGTGGTGTGCCCTGGGATGTCAATAAAGGTGGAGTGCAGGATCTGGGTTAGGTCCTTCGCAATCTCCTCAGTTGGGGTCAGAACTGTGATGGCTTTGCCGGTGCACAGGTGTGGCATCAGCGTGAAACGTTGCATTTTGAAAGATTGTATTTCGCCGTATATGGCGAGACCTTCTTTCAGGTGTTGCTCCAAAATGTCACGTTTTACCGTAGTAGGCAAAAAGTCAAACGTGAGGAAAATTTGGTTTGATTTTGTCCATCTGGTGCATTTAGTTTTGATGACCCGTTGCCCTTCAGGGAGGTCGACCACTATGCACACCGCTGCAGCCTCGTCTGCTGCTAATTTGCTTTCAAAACCTAGGTCCAGCCAACTGCGCGACATGGAGTGAGGTGCAATGTACACCGCAGTCAGGAAAATTTTGTGTACATCTTCACAAAATTTTTCCCATAGGGCCGTTATTTGGATGTCCAGATACACACGGACTCCGAATTCCACTGACAAAAGTGGCTGGGAATGTGGCGTGTTGATGTACTGGTTGCATCGTGCTTGCCACATGATTATCTCTGGGTAATTATGACCGCCAGTTTTTTTAGATTTTTTTCTATTCCGCCAGATTCTCTGGGGCGTTTTCAAATGTTAGAGGCCGTGGGCCTTCCGCCTGCTCCTCTTGCCTTGCTTGCCCAACTGCACCCAGACATGGGCGCAGACTAATCCCCTCTATGAGATTAAAAAACTAGATTTAGTCTTGAATTGAATGGGTTGCAAAAGTGTTTGCAACGAGAAAGAAAAGTTAATTCAATCCCTTCTAATTTTATTTTTTTCTCCCTTGCCCTGCCGGGATAAAAAACAGCCATTAATAGTTTTTCCCCTAAAATTCAAGCCAATGGTTTCTACCATTTTCCAGGATAATCACACATCTCTTGGTACTCTATAGTGTAGTTTATTATGTTGGGAGTGGTAAATGAGGGGGTGTAGGGCTTGCATTTTTAGCTCAATGTGTCATAAGCTTGGTAAAAATAATACTTGGACTGTTTTGGAACTCTGGGTGCGTAACCACCCAAAACCCAAGCCAGAATGCCGTGGGCATAGCTGTCCAAATTGACATGTGGAATATAAGAAACCTGGTCATGAAAACCAGTCAAGGGAGTGCTAAGATCAGGAATCATCACCATTTTATTTTCCAATAAAAATATTTAAGTTCAGATTAGTTTGATTTTTCCAAGAGTTTTATTGAATTTAAAGAGATGTACAATAAGAAAATGGAGTGACAGAAGTACCTGTCAGGGACCACTGCTTATAAACTCGCTGGTGAAAATTGAGACGCAATTGCAACTGATGCTGGGAATAAATTTGAAACAAATTTTCAGATTGGGTTAAGAACTAATTTTCAACTGACTTAGGTCAGGACCACTCAGCCAAACTCGTTTTGGGGTCATTACTCAAAATTATTTTTTCCAATGTGCGCATGCATTTTCTATGGTGGTGATGACTTGGACAAATGGCAGGTTGCACCCAAGGTCAAGCCACTTAGGTCTGGGCCCAGTTGGTGGGGAAGGGGTTAATTACCTCCATACCTGTTGTGATGGATGTGGCCTGGATGTAATGGCGTGGTCTTAACAGGTTTTTGGCGTTTTGTGCAAAGTTGCTACCTCCTGGCAAACCCTCAAATATTTTCCACCAGCTCAGCGGAATAGGCCACTGGAAGGGGCTGAAACTCTTAGAGGGTACGCCGTTACCCACCTCTCATCCACCACATGGGCTAAATTACCCTGGGAGGTGAGAGGCACAGGTGATGGCTTCAACCCCTTTTTAGTTTGCCTGGAATTGATCTCAGTACAGATGGAGGGTTCCTTCACAAGAGTTACACAATAATGCTATGCCCAATAATCCTGATAGTCAATACTTGAGGCTGACTAAGTCACACAAAACTTATATTCTTTATTTAAAAGTGTGCCAAGTCACCACTCATGTCCCATCAGCTAGAGTATCTGTCCTATGGTAAGTACAGTGAAATGGATGTATTGAAGTCAAGTACTAAAATGAGATATAGAAATAATGACGTAAATTTATTATAGTATAAGTCAGGGTTTTTTATATGTCGCAATTAACAATAAGACCCCAAAAGGAAAAGGATTAGTAAATATAATATGGGGGAAATCTGGATGGGAGGCTCTTGGTCAAGTGATACCTTCCAGATGTCATAATGCTTTTGTATCATAATTTTTAATATTATAAAAATGGTGAATAGAATACCCAAGTTGGATGAGACTTTGTGTCACATAGGTCGAGCAATTGGCAGCTTTTTGATTCCTACCTTTTTTTGGGTTCATCTTAATTTGTGTCCTTGAGTGCCACTACAAAGTAGTTGTCACCTGAACTTCAGATTATCCATCATTTCAATGAAGCAGGACTTCATCTTGGGGTATCTTAGGCTCACCTTGGTTTGTGGAGTTTTACTATAATTGGTTAGAGCTGGGATGACTACTAATTTCTCTGGGTAATTTGTTGAGGTAATGGATTTAACCCTGCTCTTGAGTCTAGATGTCAATTCAGCTGAAGAGAATTGAATGGTCTTAATCCTCCCAATATTTCGATATAAGGATATCTGATATCATCACCTTCAAGAATAATGGCAAGTGAGTACTGATGCAAGAATTAGCTATAAACGCGGTTGATTGTTACTTCAATTTTCAAAGACTTGATTTAGTATTTTTTAAATTTAAATTTAAATTTATTGCGGGGAAGGCTGACCATGGGACGGACATTTCCGAATATGACTCAGACGAGACAAAACTTAGTACCAGGGGAGGCACCCCAGAGAAGCGATGCTATCTCTTGTTGCCAGCGGGAACGCCACTTATGGGAAGGGGGAGGGAACGTGTGTAGGGGACGTAGCCACTATTGAGCATGTGTGGAGGAAGGGGTCTGATTTGATGAACCAGACTGGGAACCAGGAGGAGACCAGCTGTCAGCGACGCGGTGGGAGATATCCAAACATCCACGCTTGAAAGTGATCCACCAAATGAGACCAGAATCTGTGGACAGCTTCAGGGAGGGTGGGGATGGATCCGGCGATGGCATCCAAGACAATCGTGTGGATAGTCCACATGGCGATTGCAACCACCAGAGCATGAAGGGAGGGTGGGAGGGGGAGGCCATTGATGAAGCAAACATATCTCTTGACAGACTGAAGGGATGTGTTTGATCCTGGCCTAGCAGACGTTAAACTTCGCGCCATATCACTTTAGAGGTGGGGCACTTCTCCAGGCGGTGGAACAGCGTTCCATACTGGCCACACACGACACAGGATGAGTGTAAAGCATTAGAGCGCTCAGCTGTACGATACACCTGCCTCAGGCAGCGCCACACATGGGAACGGACTTGAGGCTGCAACAGAGGATGGCGTGCGTATTTCCAGATAGTCTTTTGGGTCTCAGTGGAATAAGGGATGTCCATCATGTCCAGGTAGTCCACCCTGGATAGGACTTGGGGTCGAATGGGGATCACGCCATCATGGATGGGTAGCTCCTGTACCTCTTGTGTGAACTGAGGAGAGGGGCGGCCTCTTCGGGTTGTATGTCCACTAATACGAATTCTCCACTCTGCGCTTCGCATGGAGAGTAGGATTCGTTTATAGTGGGTTTTGGTCCCGTGAGGACCTGTGGCCAATTTGTGTGATGCGAGGTATTTCATCAGGGAGTGGGGGTTTGATGGATTGTTGAGGCCCAAGGCTCAGGAGAAGTTGGAGTGGGCCGCGCGGGACCAGTGTTGGGATGGGAGTGTAGGAGCAGTGATGGCCACAATCCAGGTGCCCAGGATCTTGGCGGCATGGGCTTTGAAGTAAAGTAGGCCCATGCCACCATGATGATGAGGGCCAAACATGACCTCTAGCCGTACTGGTGGAGGCCGTCCTGACCAAAGCCAACCCTGTAACAAAGCATACAGGGATTTGAAGAAGCTTGGGGAGAAGGGGATGGCGTGGGCTCCGAACCAGACTTTGGATAGGAGCATAGAGTTGGCAAGAACGACCCTGCCAGTGAGGGTAGTAGGGTGGGCTCTGAGAGAGGCGATTCGCTTCGTCACGTTGTCCAGTATATGGCACTCCATTACTGCTGACGCGTATCCACCTGCCTCCATCCACACGCCCAGATGGCGTACCGGTCCTATGGTAGGTCGTGGCACAAAGGGGAGCACCAGTGGAGCGGTGTGTGTTGAGTTAGTAAGGCGTGGACGTGGGCGAGCAGATGGGCCGGGTTGGGAACTACTTGCTGGGGCCCAGCAGTTCTGAAACTGACCAAGGAGGATGATTTCAGTTTTGGAGGCGTTCAGTGCCGCGTTGCTTACCTGGGAATATTCCTGGATGAGGGCTTCAAGCGCGCGTGCATCTTTGTTATTAGACACCCCCACCACGCAATCATCTGCAAATGCCATCATCTTGACTGGGGTTTGGCCTGACACATGGACCCCAGTGAGTTGAGCATTCACATTTCGCAGTAGTGGGTCAAGGCTGAAGTTGTATAAGAGTGGGCTGAGGGGGTCCCCTTGTCGCAGGCCCCTTTGAGGATGGACTACTTCCGTTAGGAAACCTGGGCCGCGCACTGCCATTGTTGCAGATTCTGTGAGCAGCATCACCCAGTTAATGAAGCGGGGAGGTAGGCGGAATTGTTGGAGGCAGGCCCTAAGGTATTCCTAGTTTATTTTATCATAGGCCTTTTGTTGGTCCAAGAATACATTTGCCCCAGAGGCTGTTGACTGACACACATTAGCCACTGAGTGCACGTTATCCCAAATCAACCTTCTGGGGATGAAACCAAATTGTTCTGGGTAGATGGTGGCAGATGCTACAGTCCCTAAATGGTTAGCCATGATTTTGGTTAAAATTTTGGTGTCTGTGTTTGTTAGAGAAATGGGGCGCCAGTTGGCTAAGTCTAGCCTATCCCCTTTCTTGAAGAGTGTGACCGTAAAGGCCTCATGTCCTCCTGGTAGGAGGCGCGTTTCCAACAGGCTTTGGTTGAGTGAGGCTAGCAGCGATTGGGATATATATTTAAAAAAAATTTGTAAAACTCATATGGAATGCCATCTGGGACTGGGAATTTTCAGTTTGGCGCACCGCAAATGGTAGTCCATAATTTGTTCGGAGTAATTAAATTCATTATTTCTGGGTATCAGAAAATGGTGTGGATATGAGCTTGGTCGAGAAATTCTGCCATTTCAGCCAGCTGAATTGGTTTGGCTTGGTATAACTCGGAGTAATATCTTTGCATTTTGATTGCCACTTCAGCCAGTGTGTCCACAATAGAATTATCTGATCTTCGCACCTGTGTGAAGGCCACGCTCTGACGTGGTGCAAAAAAATTTTTGAATAAGTATGCGGTGCACTTGTCGCCTTTAATGATGTGTGTGGCCCTGTATTGGACACAAACCTGATGTTTGTGTTGCCTTTCAAGTGCGTTGAGGTGGGTGGCTGCCTCCGCCCACTTCTGGCCCCATGCAGGGCTATATCCTGAGGCTGGAATGTTGGACTCCAAGTGGGCCAATTCCTCCAGCGCGCGCAATATACCCGCCAATGTGGCTCATGAGCATCTGGATGAGAGATGGCGATAGTGGCGGATGGTGTCTTTTTTGAAAGTTGCCCATGTGGAAATGAGGTCCGCACAAAATGGTGCAACAAACAATTTTGCCAAAGTTGCCTCTTCCACCCACGTGGAAAATCCTGGCGATGCGAGCTCTGGGGGGCGGATTTTGTACCAATGTGGGGCCTTTGCAACTGTGACGGGTAAGTGGTATGTTATCAAGACCAGTTGGTGGTTGAAGAATTCCATTTTTGTTGTTTTGAAGTGGGAGATGTGGGGTTGGAATTTTGCCAGTGCTAGAATAAGGTTGATGCGGGTCATGGACCTTAATTGGCCGTTGTGGACATGGGGACGCGTCATGTTTTTGAGCAGTGGGGCATGTCGCGGCAGCGCATCCATTAACCCAAGGGTGGCTTTTAGAACGTGTAGTTCTACATGACCCTGTGGGGCGTGGAGTGAGGGTGGCCACCGGTCCGTTGGTGAGGTTAGCCAACAGTTCATGTCACCAATTAGGAAAGAATTGGGGGGTAGCGGGATAGATTTGACTGATAAGAAAAATTCCTGGTGCTCATGTACACCGTTTGGGGCGTAAATGTTGACGATTGTGTGTGCAACATCAGCCCATGAGAAGGTGACAACGAGCACTTGGCCATTTAGGAATGTTTCTGAAGATGTAAATTTGAAAAAATTGTTTTTCCAAATTAGCACCCCACAGTGCTTCTACCAAAAGGATAGGGATGGTAGGAGCATTGTTTTCTAAGCTTCCTCAGAACCTCGTGGATAGTGGGACTCCTGGATGGCCAGGATATCCATGGGTAAATTTTTTTGTAAAAAACTCAGTTTCCTAGCCCAGGATGGGGAGGCCTTGAGTCCGGCGATATTCAGCATCCCTAGCGTGAAGGTTTCCCCCATTGCACCTTAGGTGTGAGGGGGTGGGCCCCCAGGCCCACCAGCCTCTTCCAGGTCCCCACGGGCTTTCACAGCAGCGCAGGTATTAGCAGCAATGCTATCGGGGTTTTTGTTAATTTTTGCGGAAAGAGTCACGTTGGCTTTGGCCTTCGCTTTTTGTTTTCCTGACATCAGACAAATTTTTTGCGGTGCGGATAAGTTTGGTGCACTGTCAAGTGGGGCAAAATTTTTTTTTCATTTGGGATAGGTCCCAAGTCAGTTTTGACTGGTGCTTGGGTACAGCAATTGGGTGAGATCAAATCTCCCATCAGATCCTCAGATTGAGTGGCCCGATCAGCATGGGCCTCCCAATCTGATTGGGTGATGGATTCCTGAGTTGCTTCCGCCGCGAAGGTCTCCATGTCCTCCTGGCGTTGTGAGTGTGGGATGGTTGTGGTGACCTTGGCCGCTTCCTTGGTCGCGGTCCTATGGGCCTGCTTGGCCTTCTTCCACTCCTGCGGGGAGATGGGCTTTACCAATAGGTAGCAGCCTTGTGCTCCCCAAGGAAAAAGCCTCCTTGGTGCTTGCGGTTGGTTTGTAGTGCGCCTCTCCGCTGGCCATGGCCGCTGAGGGTGCTCTTGGAATGTGATGCCCTCTTTGATGGGGCATGCGTGCGCCTTATGGCCAAATGCGTCACAGTGGGTGCAAATGGGGGGCGCGCTGTCCACAGTTACCTGGAATGGGTGGTTGGTGTGCCCTGTGATGTCAATAAAGGTGGAGTGTGGGATCTGGGTTAGGTCCTTCACGATCTCCTCAGTTGGGGCCAGAACTGCGATGGCTTTGCCAGTGCACAGGTGTGGCATCAGCGTGAAACGTTGCATTTTGAAAGATTGTATTTTGACGTATATGGCGAGACCATCTTTCAGGTGTTGCTCCAAAATGTCACGTTTTACCGTAGTAGGCAAAAAGTCAAACGTGAGGAAAATTTGGTTTGATTTTGTCCATCTGGTGCATTTAGTTTTGACGACCTGTTGCCCTTCGGGGAGGTCAACCACTATGCGCACCGCTGCAGCCTCGTCTGCTGCTATTTTGCTTTTGAAACCTAGGTCCAGCCAACCACGCGACATGGAGTGAGGTGCAACATACACCGCGGTTGGGAAAATTTTGTGTACATCTTCACAAAATTTTTCCCATAGGGCCATTTTTTGGATGTCCAGATACACACGGACTCCAAATTCCACCGACGAAAGTGGCTGGGAATGTGGCGTGTTGATGTACTGGTTGCATCGTACTTGCCACGCGAGTATCTCCAGGGAAATTGTGACCGCCAGTTTTTTTAGATTTTTTTCTATTCCGCCAGATTCTCCGGGGCGTTTTCAGAACGTTAGAGGCTGCAGGCCTTCCGCCTGCTCCTCTTGCCTTGCTTGCCCAACTGCTCCCAGACATGGGCGCAGACTAATCCCCTCTATGAGATTATCAAACTAGATTTAGTCTTGAATTGAATGGGTTGCAAAAGTGTTTGCAACGAGAAAGAAAAGTTTTTTATTTAGTATTCATCTACACGTTTGTATGTGACAGAATATGGCCTATACCAGATGGAATCTAATTTTTCTCCTTGGCATTCTATTCAATTGTGATAACAAATGACTAGGTCTGAAATATCAAAGTTGGATAAAGATAAATGAGTCATATTTGCTTTTTGACCTTCTTTTATAACCTTCTTATCTAGATTTGTCTTTGCCTCTGACTGAAGTCCTATTATCTTCTGGGCTAATCTTTTTAGCACTTTCTAAGGCTCTTTGGTATTATTACTGGTAACTTCTCAAGATAAATAGAGCTTGGATTCCAAGTTCACTTCCATATAAGGCCTTGAAGGGAGACATTTTGATAATTTAATGGATACTTATCTGGTAAGCCATCAGTGCACTTGGAATGTATTGGTCCTAGTGTGATGGATTGTTAGTGGCCATCTTGCATAGTATTGATACCAATGTCCCATTTGCTCTTTACTAGATTCCCTTTGGTTGATGGATTGTAAGGCGCCGATATTGATTGTTGAGTTCCCATGCTCGTAGCTAAGATTCTCACAACTCTTGACATAAAAACATCCCCTTTATTGCTTAGTAGAACCTGCGGGCAGCCGTGCCTAGTAAATATGTTGATATAAAAAGTTAGCAGTAGATTTAGCGTTCTGTGTGTGAATAGCAATTGCTTAAATCCACTTCATGAAATGATTAATCCCTACTAGGATGAATTGATTTTTCTGCGGATTCAGATAGTGGACTTATTCATCTAAAATGATGGTATGAAACGGCTGCTGAGGGGTCATAGACTGATACTTGTCTTTGGTCTTAAGTGGATTCTGCTTTTTACAAGTTATACAAGCATCCAAGACTTACAATATAGAGTCCATTATTCCTTCCTAATAGTAGCAATCATTGAACCATTTGTAAGTTTTCTGACTCCACCATGGCCTAAAAGAATTGTGAGTTTTTAATATTTTGGTATCCTTTCAGAAGGTTGTAATTAAGGTAGCTAGTCAATTAAAACTTTTTTGTTAAGTAACCCATCAAGAACCTTCATGTTTTGAGCATGTTGTCTAAGCATCTTCATAACTGGCTTATCTTTGTCCTACCAAGAGTCTTTCTCCATGAGTAGGTCATGTAACCATTCAGCTTAGCTATTGTCAAGATATAGCAGGGGCATTCAAGTCAGTCCATCTACGTTCCTGTGTTTCATTCCAGCTCAGTAAAGATATTCATATCATAGTGATGAAGCTTGAGAGCACATCTGGCTAGTCTTCCTGTCAAATCTTTTATGTTTTTATCCACTTTATGGAGGCGTGGTGTATGTCACAACTTTAAAGTTTTACTGTACAAGAAGGGCCAGAAAAGTTACTGCTAAGAGAACAGATAAGCACTCTTTCTCTGTTACGCTATGATTTCGCTCAGCTTTAAAAAGCGTTTTTCTGAAATAGGATATCAGGTGATCAATGCCCTCATCATCCAATCAAGAGAGAATGGCGCCTATGCCTAAGTCAGAAGCATCAGTGAACAGGATTAATGGTTTCCCATAGTCCAGATGTTGCAATATTGGTCATCTCTTCAACAAACTCTGCATTGACTCAAATGCGGTTCGTTGCTCTACTCCTCATACAAAAGGAGTGTTTTTGACAAGCAGTTAGATAAGAGGTTCAGCTATTTGAGCGATTTTTGGGATAAATTGATGGTAAAATTCCATCAAACCTAAGAATACCTGTATGTCTAGAATGCTCTTTGGCTCAGGCATCTTGAAGATTTCTTAAACCATATGTACAAATCCTAAAACCTTCCTGGGATATGGCATGTTCTAGAAATTCCAAGTCCTGCTGGAAAAGGATACACTTAATAGGATTTAGTTTGATATGATCTCTCTAAGTCATTGGAACACTGACTTGAGGTGGTATAAATGATAGGTGAATCTATTGGAAAATACCATTATGGTCATTTAGGTAAACAATTACACAGCTGAGTTTAGAATCTTACATGATGTGATTCATCACCTGTTGTAATGAGGCGGGAGCATTGCATAATCCCTGTGGGAGCTGGGTAGGTTGAGATAAACTTTACATACATATAACGCACATCTCTCTTGATCTTCTAGCGATAGATCCTTTTATCAATAACCGCTAGCAATGTCTATCTTGGAGAATAATATGAGCCAGAGAGTTGGTCCAGGGCATTGTCAATCCTTGGAAGCTGATAGCTGTCCTTCTTAGTGAGGCTGTTTAGCTTCTGGTAATCCATCACTATTCTGTGACCACCGTTCTTCTTCTTTATATTTAACAGTGGGTATGACCATTGACTCTGGGGTGGGCACAAGTAAGCTGGCATCTAATAATTGCTTGAGCTCAGTCTTCATGCATTGCTCCTCTACCTTTGACTTCCTATATAGCTTTAATATAATAAGGATTGAATCTTCTACGTTGATACTATGGTTCCAGTCTTTCATGTGATCATAGTCAACATCTGACGTGAACACATCCTGATAATCTTCAAGTAGCTGAAGTACTTTCTCAAGTTCCTCCTGATTTAATTTATTAGATATTGTAGTTGAGGGATGGAAAATTTAAATTGTCTGCAGGTAGGCCAAAATTGAGATAATAAACTAATAAAATTTACCTTGTCAATTTCATCAATGGGAAGTA
The DNA here is from genome assembly GCA_022478985.1 of Massospora cicadina. NCBI lineage: Eukaryota > Fungi > Entomophthoromycota > Entomophthoromycetes > Entomophthorales > Entomophthoraceae > Massospora > Massospora cicadina. Next base: position 26,292 of record JAKSZP010001783.1, read on the forward strand.
ATTGATCTTTCCCAATTTCTTAATGCTTATTGACTAGAAACATAATTTTTAAATAAGTTAAAAATAACATCTCAATAGGGCGCTGATAAGCAGGATTGAGGACTCCTGGCAAATTCTTGGTTCAACCCTACTTACTCCATAAACACTAGTAATGTGTTGTCAGACATTCTCCTTTTTGATCTAAGGAAAAGTTTGTTGGAGGTATTAGTGTTCTTGATTCTGCTCCTATGATTAGCCCATCACCTGCCCAATTTATAGATAATATTGTGGATATCAACAATATGAGTACCCACAGCGAAAAGACCTTAGTGGATTCTCAGTGAATCCTAACAACTGGAGTAATACAATTTACCATAAAAATCAGCTTAAAAATGTAATAATTAATAATAGGAATACTCCGACTCCTCAGTCAAATTTGAGGAGTATAATATTGTATGGATTAGAACCTCCGCAAGGCAAGAGGATGTTACCTGTCAATGATTTGGTGCAAGTTAACCAATCACTATCATCTGAGTCTAACCACCGCCAAGGTGCAAAGTTTTTACTTGAGGATGATAGGGTAAACATTAGCCAATCATTACCATCCAAGTCTGACCACAACCAAAAAACCCAATCATTACCATCTGAGTCAGACCACCACCAAGGTAAAAAGATTTTACTCGCTGGTGATTGGATACAATTCATCAAATTGTTACCGCATGGGTCAGTTTTACCTCCAAAAAATTTTTATCTCCAATCTGATAGGTCAAAAGCATATATTCCCTAATTTGACAGACTGAGCTTTGCATTCTTTTGCCTAGAATATCAATGGTCTCAAAATTCAAACTAGTTTAAATAGGAAAAGCTAGTATCAACAAAGGGACCTTTTCTGTTTTTTGCCCTGCCTGTAAAATAAAAAACATAAAAAACCTTAATAAGTGTTATTTTATACTAATATTAAAAAGTACATATCTCACTTTAAGATATTATTTGTGGCATCCATTGGCAGATCCAAAAATTGGTGCTCACTACAGGGGTTGAGCCCCTGAATAATTTGATAAGTATTATAAAAAAATGGAGAGTGTCACCCATTGGGTGCGGAATGAGGAAGGGACTGAAGAAGACGATCAAATGGATAGCCCTGCTGCTTTAACGTTTATAAAAAACAAATTGAGCCCATATTGATACCTGAGTCTCATTGCATCACTTGGCCAGCCACTGAAGCTGTAAGAGACCTTACTCATGGTATCCTTAACCCTGGTGACATTGCATCTCGTGAACAAGCATCATTGGTAGAGGAACGCCACTTGTTTCTCTATGAGACTAGTGTCCTCCCAGAGACCTATGGTCAGCTTACAAATTTGACCACCTACGTACGCAAGTTTGCTCACCCTGCCTTGGTCCATATGATGCATCTCTTAGCTGGCCATCATGAAGAGCTTCATCAACACCTAGATACCCATGCAGCTCTGAATTCAACTTATGAAAAGTTGTATCAACTGACCTCCAAACATTTTGGGGCAGTTAAATCTGGTGTGGAGGCTAATCGGAACTTTATCATACAGCTGCATGACCAACTTACTAGTATGGACACTGGGATTGTAAAGTATGTCGAGGAGGCCATGAAGATATTCTGGGATGAACTGAACGTATCCTCCACTAGTACCTGCTCATTGTTGGAGGAGTTTGCTAAAGAACTTGAAAAGCAAAATGAGCAAACGTGTCATGACCTTTCAGCTCATGACTCCTTTCTTCAAGAGAAATATGAACAGCGTGTGGTTGTGGTGGAGCGACAGGAAATTCAGGCCTTTTTGCGTGTGGATGATCTTGAACGCTGTCTGTCACTTGAACCATCTAGCACCACCGCCATCCTCGCGGCCAAGGTTGTTCAGCTAGGAAAGGAGCTAGCTCTCAAAGCTTGGTTGAAAATACTAAATATTTGGCACGTCGTCTGACTGAATGCAAAATTGAAGCAAAAAAAATAAAATCTTCGCTGGAAAGCCCTGTGCTGTTGAAGGAAGTATACAGCTGATTAACGCAGGTTGAGCGGAAGTATGCACAGATTAAGGAGGGGGTACAAGGCCCCAGCTCCCACTCTCATCACGATGAAAGCTGTAAACAAATGAAAGAAGAGCTGAAGAACTGCGTAAAAGCCGTGGAAACTGCTCAATTAAGCCTAAGCTCAATGGTGTCACAACTTTGGTTTCAAGTCTCTGCAATGGAAAACTGAGTGGAAGATCTTGAAACTCATAAATCAGAGATCGAAGCTCAACTAAGACTATGCGAAACTGGGCCTCTAGAAGCCCTCTCTAAAATGGAAACCCGGCTTGAAGCCATGCAGGATTAGTTTGATCGCCTTTCACGGACCTTTGATCAGTTGAGCTACCGCTCTGAAACCCCAATAACAGAAGCTCCATCTATTCATACCCTTACTGGGGGTGATTCTGGTTCATTCAAACCAACTTTTAAAGACAAGTTTACCCCCGGCGAGGGTAGCATTGCTTCGTTTTTATATGTCTATTAAGCAGCTATGGAAGGGGCGACTGATCATCAAAAGGCCAAGCACATCCTTTCCTGTCTGGGCCGCATGGCACAAGAGGTGATGGTCCCACATATGGATGCTCTTAGCACCTGGTCCGAGGTTAAAGAGGCCCTCATAAACACTTTTGGCTCCAAACAAGCTTTAAGCATGAAAAAGCAAGCTTTCATGCGTATGAGTATCTGAAAAGGAGAGTCAGTGGTCGCTTTTGCGAAATTATTCTATTTGGAAGCACAGACGTTGTTAACCTCAAAGATAATGACTTTGGATGATGCTGTAGACGCCATTTTGACTGGAGTGGCTTCTTACCCATCGCTAGTGATGCACATCACTTCAGTTAAACGCTATTTCCATACCATCCAAGATATCAAGGAGGCATTAATAGATGTCACCGATTTCCATAAGCACAAAGTTCCATGTAGAGCAGTATCTCGACCTTGCGTTTTAACCATTGATGATCCAAAGCCTAAGCCTCGAGCCCTAGCTATTGAGGACAAGAAGGAGCCCCTTCAGATAATGGGCCCTAAAGAACAAAACCCCAAAGCAAACTGTCCTGAATGCCCCAGCGCGAATACTGCGACAATTTTGGCCACATGGAGGCTATGTGCTGGAAAAAAGAAAGCTGACGCCAAGGAACAGGAGCAGGTAAAAGAAATGTCAGTGTAGGGAAGGGCACACTTATTGCTGACAAACCTCATGTGCCTAATTCATTTAACCAACTAATGCCATTACCTCGCGTTACAAATACCCCAGGGGATGATTCTGAGGGGGATACAGATGAGGTCAGCTATTACGTTATTGGAGCACCTTCTGAGGTGGAAGTCCCTGATCGCTTAAATGCTGGAGGAGTGGATGAAGCCACTATACCTGAAGAAATGTATCTCAGCCAAGTTCTAGGGGAACCAATCGTTATTGATACTGCTAGCAATGCAGATGAGGTGGTGTCTCATCTTATACGCCCTATCCAGCATAGCCACACCATGAAGTCCATTAAAGAAAATTACCCTGAGACTGCATGTAAACTAACCTCCAATTTTCATCTTAGGAAAGTCTTAGCGCTATCACCCACTTTTGGGGGATTACTCCCGAAGGTCAAAGTGGTGATTCAAAAAGTTTGGGTGATGGCTATCCTAGATACTGGCTCCCCGGTGAACATAATCTCCTCCAAGCTGATGAAAAAAATCAAGCTTGCACCTGACTTGGAGTACAACCAAGGCTTTGGAACCACCAGTCCTAACAACACTCGAGCACTTGGTGCTTACTCATCGCTTCCTATCCATATTGGGAAGCTTATTCTATTGGCCCCTGCAGTGTCTTTGGAGAATAACGAATATGAGATGCTTATAGGTACTCAGTTTATGATTGAGTATGATGGCATTATCAATATGAAGCAAGTGTTCTTGTCGTTGCTCAATTATGAAGTTCCCTTAGTTCTAGCCAATAATGGACCCAGCAAGAAGGAGTCCTCCTGCATGTACACCAACCTCACAAAAACAGTGACTAAAAAAAGGGCAGGCTGCTGATAAGCTCCGCACCCCCTTTCTACCTCTCAATGAATAATAAGGCATTACACTACCATAACTGCAACACCCCTACCAACATTCTTGAGGGGGGCAATGTCAGACATTCTCCTTTTCAATCTAAGGAAAAGAATGTTGGAGGTATTAGTGTTCTTGATTCTGCTCCTATGATTGGCCCATCACCTGCCCAATTTATAGATAATATTGTGGATATCAACAATATGAGTACCCACAGCGAAAAGACCTTAGTGGATTCTCGGTGGAATCCTAACAACTGGACTAATACAATTTACCATAAGAATCGGCTTAAAAAGGTAACAATTAATAATAGAAATACTCTGACTCCTCAGTCAAATTTGAGGATTATAATATCACATTGATCGGAACCTCTGCAAGGTAAGAGGATGTTACCCATCAATGATTGGGTGCAAGTTAACCAATCATTATCATCCAAGTCTAACCACCGCTGAGGTGCAAAGATTTTACTCAAGGATGATAGTATAAACATTAGCCAATCATTACCATCTGAGTCCAACCACAACCAAAAAACCCAATCACTACCATCCAAATCAGACCACCACCAAGGTGAAAATATTTTACTTGGTGGTGATTGGATACAATTCATCAAATTGTTACCGCACAGGTTGGTTTTACCTCCAAAAAATTTTTATCTCCAATCTGATAAGCCAAAAGCCTATATTCCCTAATTTGGAATACTGAGCTTTGCATTTTTTTGCCTAGAATATCAATGGTCTCAAAATTCAATTTAGTTTAAATAGGAAAAGCTAGTATTGACAAAGGGACCTTTTCTGGTTTTTGCCCTGCCTGTAAAATAAAAACATAAGAAACCTTAATAAGTGTTATTTTATACTAATATTAAAAAGTATATATCTCACTTTAAAATATTATTTGTGGCATCCATTAGTTGATCCCACATGTGTAGCAAGCAGTTTGAGGGTAATTTCAGGGTTATGTTGGTGAAAACCCTCTTTGTTATCCTGATTTAATTTTACTTCTTTGGTGACATAAATTGGTATTCCCTCTGCTGCTTCTACTGAGTTGGGTAGCTTTTTCGTATTTCTTCCAGAGATAGATTATCACAAAGGTAAAGTGGAAAAATTTTACTCAACCAGACAAGAGTAATCTTTCCTTCTGGAATCTCTATTATCCAAGACAAGGGGAACTTCCTAGTTAATTAGTAATAAGAATTCTTCTTTTATAGTGGTAACTCCTTCATATTCGACCATAAATTGCATCCCAATGAGAATATCATATTGATTGTTGTCAAGGGCAACGTTGGGAGCTGAAATACTAATTTTCCAACTCATATTGTCAGAGATGAGTATGTACCTATCACCATGGTGTTGTTTTGACTGGTGGTACTGTACTCTTGAGTGTATTCAAGATCTGGAGCGAGCTTGATCAACTTTATGAGGTAGGATGAAACAACGTTGTTAGGTGATCATGTATCCAAGGTAGCCATACCTAACCTCTTTAGTTACTACTTCCAATTTGTATATAGATCCTTTAGACTTCAGTGGAAGCGCTAAATTTCTCCTTGAGGCGGAATGTTGCATTGATCTTTTGGGAAGTCTTCAAATACTTCTTCTTGATTTTTTTAAGACTGTGGATACTTGAGATGAGTCAGACTAACAGGGCAAGGTACTGATCAGCATCACTGGCTGTATAAATTATCTGATGTCACCTTATAACCTGAATGAGGTAGTGCCTGTGGAAATGTTAAAATTCTGCTCACAATCCCAGCTTTAGAGGTTAGTGAATCTGCTGTTTCACTAGGGAATAAGTCCCCTTAGCAAATAAATTTGGATATTGGTAAATTTTGATTTTTGTCTAATAAATCTAGAAGATTTTGTGATAATTCGCCAGGTTCTTATATGCTGAGCTCAATCTGTGTGAGTGCCTAAGATCTTTTGTGGCAGAGTTGCTAAAGAAATTAAGTCATTTAATAGTTGATCGTTGACTAATTATAAGATTTACTTATTGAGATTGGTCAATTCATCACCAACTGATTAGGAATTTATTTAGGAGTTGTGAAACGAGTGATGCCGCCTTAAACTAAAAAATCAATCAGTTGGTTCATGACCTGCTATAATGGGTAGAGTCCTATTACCTAAGCAGGTCGCTAGCCAAATGTGGTTGGTTTGCTGTGATCAAGCAGAAAAGTTAGGGGCAAGTTATCTTGCTCCTTCCATTTTTAGGTCTCAGGGATGTCTGACGGAGGAATTCTTAGAAAAATGGAGAAACCTTTGCTAGAAGAGAATTCAAAATTAATTTCAACAGCAATGGCTGCAGTTTCCTTACTGAGGCTCCAACAGAGTAGTTAAGCGTTGTTGTATCCCAGTGATTCCATATTTACCCGCTGAAGGTTATTTTGCTCAGGGTTTTGGCCATTGAACAATTAGAATGGATGATATGACGATAACCCATTCCTCAATACACTTGTAAATAATCAATATATAATAAAATGTGAGCAATTTCCCCCAAACACTTCTTTTTATTTCAATATAATAAATCAGTGGATCTTCCTCAAGTCTGCTCTCTTTCTTCCTCCTTTTTCTTCTTTTCTATGCATACTGAAAAAAACCCCTTCCTCCAGTCCCTTCATTTCACCTAATATCCCAGCGACCTCAGTTGTTACTGACCCTTTTACTTAGTTATTCATTTTTCCATCATCTCATTGGTTTCAGCTTATTGTTCTTCAACTCTTTATCGCCCTGATTTGAGGCGATCCAATTTATCAGCTGTCAAATGTTGACATCACCTATCGCCTTACTTTGAAGGCAATCCTATACGACCCATTATAACCCATCATCGCCTCATCCAAAGGCGATCAATTACTTTTAGCTCTGAAACATCCTCGGCGGATTCTGTACATTAAACCTTTGGTGGAATTCCTCCAATGATTCGCTTGGTCATAATGGTGGCTTGTCATCCAGTCATATAGATTTGCAACATTACCCCCTTTGACTGGACAATAAGCTGTACATCTCTTTTTCCTTCAACGCCATGCAAACCATTCTGCACCAACAGCAGTGAGTCCGTGAGTTCACTTTTTTCTACCATCTATGGCTTAGTGCAGAGTTACCTGACACAGGTCACATCCCTCTTCCCCAGGTCCCTTTTCCCCTGGCTGATGAGGATGAGGCTGATGTGGACCTCACAATTGTGCTAACCCAGGAAGAGATTCTTCCTGAATTCGTCAGCCATTTGGCTTCCTGGCGCGCCCCCTTCAGGGACATAGTGGCCCAGCTACACTGGGGAGGGGAGTGGAACCAAGAGCTCTCATATAATGAAGTGTCCCAGCTCCTAGTGAGCAGCTTTAGTCACCTAGTGCTTCCATCTCCTGCCAAGCCCCATCCTGTGGCTCTGTCTGTTCATCGGATGCTGTGCTTTGTGCAGTGGGTAATAGCCTGCTGGTCAGGGTCCTTTCCCCGCGCTTCTACCCAATTCCGTTCCTTGGAGTAAACTTCCACAACAACTGATTAGCTCGCCTTCACTCTGGGGTCACCACAGCGTTTACCGCCCTCAGCACTGACAATCCATCACAGTACCTTCCCATCATGGCGCTCTTAGGTAACTTAATTTTGCATCCCACAACCACTTTAGGTTCAGGAATAGAGCAGCACCGTACAACCCTTGAGTGGGCGCAGTGAGCAGCATTCACTGCAACCGCTCCTTTTCTGATAGTATATCTGAGCATGGAGGACTTCCTTGTAGATTGCCTGGCGCTGGGCGCAGCCTTTCCCCTCAAGACAGCACTCACCTGCTTACTCTCCAGCCCTTACAACTCCAGACCCCTCTGTTGGTGTACTCATTGATTTTCCAGGATTATCAACGCATGTGGTTGCAGGCTTTGCTCCTTGTGAGGCAGGAATAGTTTCAACTCGATCAACCAGCCAAGCTCTCACCACCTCGCCTGTTACCCTGGAATCCCAGTCCATCCTCCTCTCCTAGTCCCGTCACACTGGCCTCCCCCCCTCTTCAGACTAGCGCAGTGGCCCCAGAGCAGACGTCAGCCCCCTCGCTCTCACCTCAGCAGCCTTCACCTCCACCCCCAACCCCAGATGAGCCCATAGAAACTATGGTACACTTGAAGAAGCGGAAGAAGAAACAAAGGTCCCATTGATCAAAATAAAAGGAACACTGCAAGAAGCCAAAAAAAGACAGGAAGACAAAGACAGAAAATTGAAAGACCTCAAGGAACAACCTCAATTTAAAATAAAACCGTTAGCAGCTACACATTTATATTTTTATATTTTTATATTTGTTCTTTTTATTATATATATTTTTCATTTTTAGAGTAGCTATATTACTGCTTATATGCCCAAAGGAATTTTGCGTGCACCTGATTTATAATCTGGCCGCTCACGGGATCCTTGATAGTATAAGTGTCAACTCCCATTTTTTTATTATCTCAAATGGCCTGATTCAAATATTCGCGAGCTTGTGCTTCTTCCCAAACCCATGCTGATAATAGAATAGCACCATATCTCCATCTTTGAACTGTGATAGGCCGCTTCGCCATATCTGGTCAGCAGCCTGGTTTTTGATTTTCTTGGATAAGCTGAACAAGTACGCTTCATTTTTTTACTTAATCAACATATTTGTAAGGGTGGTTAAATATTGGTGTAGATCCATTCCACCAGTGTCCTCTACACAGGCATATAGCAGCGCAGGCAGAGTGGGGTGCTGCCCATAAAACAATTGGAAGGGGCTCTTTCCCATGGCATAATGGTAACTAATATTGTAGGTGAACACCATAGTAGAAAGAAGGGTACTCCAATCGGAGGGTCTATCTGTAACCAACTTCAGAGTATATTCACCAGAGTCCCATTAACCCATTCAACCATTCTATTGGACTCAGGGTGATACGGGGTTGTTAGGACCCTGCGGATGGCCATTAATTTGTTGAGCTTGGGTAAAATGTGAGAGGTGAAGTTGGTTCCATTGTCAGTAAGGATAAACTGTGGGCAGCTGTGGTGCTGTAAGATGCATTCCATTATGAACTTAGCCACAGTAACTGCCCCCAGATCCCAAATGGCTCGCGCCTCAACCCACCTGGTCAAGTGGTCAATTTCCACCAGGATATACTTAGACCAATTAGCTCCTGTCAGCAGAGGTCTCATGACATCAATAGAGACTGTATGCCAAGCAAAGCGAGGTTTTACCAACTGGTATGAAGTCTTCTGGTGGAACGGCTTCTCCACCTGGCACTGGTGGCAGCAAGACAGGGTCTCAAGCACATCAAATTGCATGCTTTCCCAATAATACCACGGCTTTAACAATTCAAGAGTTTTCCAGACTCTGCCATGGCCAACTGCTCGGTGTGCACTCATAATAATATTTGAGCGGGTGGAAGGTCTTGGGATATTTATGGTAATGTCCCATATATGCTTATACAATTCCCATTTTTAGGAAAGTATTGGTCCTGAGTCCATCTAGTAATTTGGATAACTTGAGGAGGTTCATCATTGTACTTCCCGCTGAGCATTTTGTCAAACATTATATCACTTAAATCTGCCATAACTGCAATTGTTGGCAATCTTGATAAGCAATCAGCGTTTTGGTGTTTTGCTCCTGGTCAGTGAAGAATTTCAAAGTCATAAGCTTGCAGCTTAAGAGCCCATTGGGCCAGTCGCCCCTCAGGCTCTCTTAAGTTCTGCAACCAGCGCAATGATGCATGATCTGTCATGACTTTAAACTTTACTCCATGCAAGTAGACTCAAAACTGTTTATATGCATAGATCACCGCTAAGCACTCTCACTTGGTTACAGTGTAATTATGTTCATGGCAATTCAAGCTATGGCTACAGTACGCCAAGGGGTGCTCCTCTCCCTCATCGTCCTTCTGAGACAGGACTGCCCCAACAGCGGAAAGTGATGCATCCATTTGCACTATAAATTCCTTATCAAAATTAGGGTAGCGCAACACAGGTGCACTAACTAATGCCTTTTCAAAGTGTATTGAAGGCGCATTGGCGTTGTTCCATCCATTTGAACATGGCGTCTTTCTTTAGTAGCTCAAACAGCGGACCTCTGATGCAACTGAAATTGGGTATGAATTGTCAGTAATAACCCACCATCCCCAAAAACACCTGAATGTCCTGCTTATTAACTGGCTTAGTCATCTTCTGGATAGCTTCTACCTTGGCTGGTTGAGGTCTTAGCCCAGTTGCATCCACCACAAACCCAAGGTACTCAAGCTGATCCTTGAAGAAGTGGCATTTCTGAGGCTTGATTTTAATATTGGCCTCAGCCAGTTGGCAAAATACCTCTTCCAAATGGGTAAGGTGCTCAGTGAACATGCAAGAGAAGATGTTAATATCATCGAGATACACAAGAACGCATGACAGCTTCAGATCACCCAGTATGGTGTCCATTGCTCATTGAAACATAGCTGGGGCGTTACATAGCCCTTGTGGCATGCGAGTTGGTTGGAAAAGCCCTTTTGAGGTGATTACAGCGCATTTTTCTTGTTCCGCCAAAGGCAACTCAATTTGCCAATAACTGGATATCAAATCCATAGCTGAGAAGTAGTGGGCTCCACCTAGCCAATCCAGCGCATCATCAATCTGTGGTAGAGGGTATGAATCTTTTTTTGGTGATACTATTGAGCTTCCAGTAGTTGATTACTACGCAGTTAGTGCCATCCTTCTTTTTAACAATTAGGACAGGTGAAGCCCACAGACTCTTAGATGGTTCAAGCATTCCCTGCTCTAGCAGCTTTTCAATCTCCTCAGTGATGACTTCTTCAGCTGCCTGTGATTGATGGATTGGTCAAGACCTGATGGGGGGATGATCCCCAGTGTCCAGTCGATGAACAACCCCCCAAGTGCACCCCAAATCATGATCATCAACTGCAAAAATCTCTTTATATTTTTGAAATAAAGCTTCTTCCCGCTCCTTCTGATCTTCTGATAACCCAGATAAATTCTCCCGCGGTACAACCACCATTGTGCCAAGATGCGGTTCAATGGGCAGACTAAATTCATCCAGAGAACCTGAACTCATGAACCTGGTTGATCTCCTCAACCGGGTTCAGATGTAAATATGCTATAATCTGATGTCAGCGGATTTAAATTGGTCTGTTCTGAAGATTTGCTATCAAAACCTTGATTTCCCCATGGCCTGAAAGTATGATGCCTGGAGCCACATGGGCTCAAGCCATGATTGCTGATAAGGCCCAATGATCTCTCCATAGAGCCCAGCTGGCACTTCCACTTCTAACTCAGTGTCTACTATTACTTGATGTCCAGAGGGAATGGATATAGCTCCAGCTGCTCTAAGCGGTAGCCCTTGGTATTCATATATCTGATGAGGGAGGGCCAGAGTTTTCCCTTTTAATTGATGATAGCGCACTGGAATCACCCCATCGCTGTAGGCAAGGTTGATCTGTCCCATATGCACTGAGCTCTTTGGCACTCCGCTAGAGGTGAAATAAATTGGGATTCGCTGTCCCAAAATGACTAGAGTCTCTTCCATCATGTCAACTACAGCCCCATAGTGTCGCATAAATGCAGTCCCAATCAACAGATTGTAGTTACTATTTGGTAATACCACCGCCGGAGCCACCACAACAATGGATCCAAACTGCAAGGGAAGCGCGCTATATGCTCCCTCAGAAATTGTGGTTTCAGCTCCAGCGGTCCCATACACCATCCAGTGGTCTATGTTGGGTTTTAAGGACAACTTCGCCACCAATTTAGTGGAGACAATATTAACAGGGGCGCCCATATCAATTATAGCATGTACCCAAGTTTTAGCTACCACAATGTCACAGTAAGTGCATTCTGAGTAAGATGAATGCCGGCTATTTACTACGTGTACACTCAATGATTCATGTTTTCCCAGGAAACTCATAATACCTGCACCGATTTTAGGGTATTGGGTTACAATAGTGTCCACTGGAAGGGTGACATCTACTCCTCTCAGGGACAGGGCATCTGTGAATGGTTCTAACTGATCTGATGTACTTTGGTCAAACATTTGACAAGCATAAATCTTTGATCAATCTGGAGAGTTTTTGTCCGCCATTTCTTCAATGTGCGCTTGGGTCAGCACATTTACTCCCCCAACCGGCTGTTGGTAGAGGAATGTATCGTCATACTGAGAGGCTTCTGCTACATTTAACACAGTAGATTCAGGTGTGACGTTTGAGTTCAAGGTAGCGGAAGTAGAGAGTCCCTTATCTACTCCGCTCTGACTTTTCCCTGATAGCCTTGATCCTGTTGTATGGGAGGGATCCATTGATTGGGGCACCACTGTCCCATGTGCCCAGTGTGACCGCAAAAACAACTTACTCCATAGGGCCTACAGCTGTGTTTAGTATAAGTTGAACCACTTGGTAGGTGGTTCTGAAAAGAATTGATGTAACTAGACCCCCATTGGTAAAATGATTGCCGCCAATCAGAATAGTTAGGGCCAGAACAGTAGTAAGTCAGTTGTTTATCAGTAGTTAAGGAACGCCTGTTGGACTGTGGTGAGTGTCCTGATGGAACCCTCACTGGCTGGTTAACTGCCCCCCCACATGATTAGGGTGAACAACAGTGACAGTGCGGATTTGCTCAGTATTGGGTGGAAGGAAAGTTACAGCTATGTGACATACAAACTGAACAAGTTAAGAAGAGGTACATCGTCCTCTAACAATGGGACCATGACATTTTAAAGTTCAGGGTATGGCTTCATCGCTGATACCATCACAATACACACATCAACTTCGGATAAAATCCCTGCCTCAATCAGCACATGTGCTTTCATCATAAATTGGTCAGCAAATGCAGTGAGGGTCTCATTTCGCTGAAACCTAATGGTCAAGAACTCGGCTTTTTACTGCAACATTTTTGCAGTTCTGCTGAACAACCGCAGCACCATCTCCTTGACTCCATGTTATAAAATGGAACTAACTGAGTAGTAACAAATGACTTGATTGGCACTCCCAACATCCAAGGAGGAGAGCAATAGTTTTTCCCTCCACTGATCCAAAGTTTCTTCAGTTGCAAACTCAAATCAGTGAAACAACCCATGAATATTTCCTTCACAATCAAATGGCGGCAACTTATCACTGTAAACCTTCTGAAGCAACTCATCTTGCCTTTTGAGCACAGTATCTAATGCGAGTCTCAGCTCCTCAATGCAACAGGCCTAGCATGTCATTCAGATTCCTTAGCAAAACAATCTGGATGTGACATAGCCAGCAGCTGAGTTTTCATTGTGTTGTTATTGGTCAATGGGCCCCCTGTAATGAGCACCACTGTTGTATCTCGGAGATTCTGTATGTACCCGCTGAAGGGTATTTTGAACAGGGTTTTTGGCCATTGAACAATTAGAATGGACGATATGACGATCACCCATTCCTCAATACACTTGTAAATAATCAATATATAATAAAATGTGAGCAATTTCCCCCAAACACTTCTTTTTATTTTAATATAATAAATCGGTGGATCTTCCTCTAGTCCGCTCCCTCTTTCTTCCTCCTTTTTCTTCTTTTCTATTCCTGCTGAAAAAACCCCTTCCTCCAGTCCCTTCATTTCACTAATAACCCAGCGACCTCAGTTGGTAACGACCCTTTTGCTTAGTTATTCATTTCACCATCTTTTCATTGGTTTTGGCTTGTTGTTCTTCAATTCTTTATCACCCTGATTCAAGGCAACCCAATTTATTAGCTATTGAATGTTGGCATCACCCTATCACCTTACTTTGAAGGCAACCTGATATGAACCATTATAACAAATTATCACCTCATCCAAAGGCGATTAATAACTTATAGCTTTGGAACATCCTTGGCGGATTCTATCCATTGAACCTTTGGCAGAATTACTCCAATGATTCGCTTGGTCATAATGGTGGCTCGTTGTCCAGTCATATAGATTTGCAACAAGCTCCAAATTCCCCTATAAATTCTCTAGTATCTTATAGATAATTAATTAGATCTAAATCTAAATGCAATTAAATATCAAGTTCTATTCATCTTTAGCTATTATGGTTCACAATAATTGCTGACTCTTTTGTTGATAAAGAGTAAGGACTGGATACTCTTAAAATTGAAGCAGACCATGAATTAGTTCTCTGCTGACTCAACGTGCTGGGAACCAAGGCTGGAGGCCCTCTGAATCTAAGAGTAGATTAAGTTTATCCAGAAGAAAGAAAAAGTCTCTAATTGTCAGTATAATTAGCATTGGGTGGAATATTCTAAGTTTATTGTTGGACCACATCTCTATCTGGTTTATTTATTCATCTAGGGATAATAGTTTCCATACTATTATCACCCATCTATCAATATCAATCAACGCAAATAGTGCACATAGGAACTGAACCTGTGCAGTTAAATTCTGGGAACTAGTAGGAACAAAAACATATTTTTAATTGGTGCTCACTACAGGAGGTAGCTGAGTAAGATAAGCCAATTCTAACAAAACCACATTTACAATGTCATACAAGGACAAATTAAGTAAACTATGGACATAATTGGTAACTGTTAATAAGAACGCCTTGAATTTGGCTGATCATAGAGAATTCACTTCTCTAGAGGAGAGAGTTACTAAGAACAAAGAAGAGTAGAAGTTTTCAAACTTCAGCAACGATCTACTTGGAAAAATAACATCCCTGAAGAAGTAAGAGAGCTGATTAGAGAAGTTTTATTCCTAAAACAAAGTGTTCTGGATTGTGTGCAATTGCACTCACTCAGCTCAGATCTGAAACGTTTAGTGAAACAGATCAAAGAATTAAAGAACCATGAATGTGAATGCAAACCCTATGTGGTGAGCAATTCTAAAGAAGATACTCCAAGAACTCCATTTGGAAATTCAGCAACTTTTTAGAAACCTGATGACTGTGTTTGCTACAATTTCAGAGATGACTCCCAAAATTACTCCTCTTGTCAGTTTGGTTGCTGAGCCGAAAAAGGCAACTAGAGAAAATTTGGAAGAATTCAAATCCACGCCTAAACTACCTAATTTCCATCAGGACACCGCCCCTGAATTCTTCCACCTGTTTGGAATGACTATGTTTGGGTTTGGCGACAGAAAGAATGCGTTGACAGTCATGAACTACTTGGATAATGACTGCCAAACTTGGTGTTGCCTCATCTTGAGGGGGACGGTTGGTCATATTCTGAGTCCAAAGCTACAATAATTAAGAGTTAAGAAGTCTCTCTTGTATGTCAAAATGCAAACAAGAGTTTTTGGGGATCCAGTCCCTAAAGGACGAAACCTTAGCAAATTTCGCTGACTGATTCTATTAAGAATCACAGATTTTAGTCAGAGCAAAAGTACTGACCAATTTTGGCATACAGATCAAGTTACAAGCGGCTCTTTGGCCATATCATGTTTTGCATCAAATGATGTCCTAAGTGTTGGTCACTGAAATAATCACCTCTCATATAGTGGATCATTTGAAGATGGTAGGCGCCACATTCAAGGCCCCTAATCGAAGCTACAAGACTAGACTGGTCAGAAATTTAACATCACAAAATTCACCAAACCAAATAAAAAATTTCCTAATTGAGTATTTCTGGGAAATAGACCTATGGGACTCAAACGGACAGACAAGAGAAATATGCACTGTCACCAGTACGGGGGGAAGGACACTTTGCTTCCCAATGCTTAATCAAGAATCCCAAGGAGCAGATCAATGTGGTGCAGGCTAAGAAAGCCAAACCCGCACAAGAGTCAGGAAAAGGGCCTGCGTCCTAGATGTGGAACAGTTTTGAGCTGCAATTAAACCTGTTCCTCCCAATATCATGAACAAAGTTATTGACATCAGCGATCTTTTTGGAGATGACAATGCGCTGGACCAGCTTTATCAAGTGGTCAACCTAGATGTCAATGATATAACCAGAGCTGGTGCAAAGGAGATTGACCCTGAAATAATTAAGGAGGTCGCCCGCCCTTATGCATGCCAACTATCTGACAAGATCCAATCCACTGAGAATCTGGACGAATTGGCCAATACAATATCAAATGAAGTGAACCTGTTAATTCACTTAAGTGCAATCAAATAATCTTTCATGGTTTGTTAGTGCAGATTATTCATACCCTCAATTCGGCAAATAATGCCACTTTACACACAGTAAACTCTTGTTTACAATACTCTGAGTGTACATACACAAATATGATGTTCATTTGAGTATGTATCTGATAAATTATTGACAGCGGGGCACCAATCAATATTCTTTCAATTAAATTGGTAAAAAGGATGAAAAACTCGCCTGATATAAAGCACAAGAAAGAATATGGGACTGCCAGGCCTGATGCTACCATCTCCTGTGAAGCGTATAGCACACTGACCCTCAGATTTGGTGCTTGGTGGTATCCGCTCCAGCTATTGTTTTTGCCAACCAAAACTATAATATTCTAATTGGGACTGAGTTCTTAAAAAAATGGAGTCAAATGCAGCTTCAAAGACAATATCCTGAACATATTGGTTCAAACGTTACCTCTGGTTTATCAACGGAATGGAGAAACTCCACTTACTAAGTGGAACAACTTTACAATCTGATATATATGATGACATTATCCTGATACACTATCAATTAGTTGGACAAAAGCAGAGAGATATGCAGACGGAAATCCTGGAAAATTGGTGAATTCCATAATTAACAAAGATGTCAATTACCATACTGCTAGGATCTCATATTGTAGTTGATCAGGATTGACTTTAGAAATACCCAAGCAATTGTACAGAGAGGTTGGTAGTCTAGTCCATGGAAGAAATCCAAATTAGAGTTATGGGTGGCGCTGGAATAATTTGCTGGGCCATGGAGAAATCCAAGTTCACCTGGTGAATCTGAGCGGAATACTGATAAAGATTAAAAAATTAAATTGTTGAATTTATCCATCTTATACTAACAGCGGAATTAGAAAATTATATGATTTTGGAACCCTTACCAAGATGGGATTGCCAGCAGTGGTTGCCAAGAATATCAATTTACTAGTCAACTGAGAGCAACTTAATGATCTGATGAAAAGACAGCAGTAGGAGGTGCTCCAATTTTTAAAAAATATCAAGAATTTTTTTCTCCTGATGATTACTACTTGGGATGTGCAAGGAATGTAATCCATAAAGTTGACACTAGGGAAAATTTGCCAATATGAATGAGATCAATCTGATGGTTGAAAGCAGCTGGGGCGGTAGTGGAAGAAGAAATAAGCAAACTAGTGGAGCATGAGCTCTTAGTTCCATCGTCAAGCCCTAAGTGAGCCCAGTCTTAATTGTGAAGAAGAAGGATGGCTCTAATTGGGTGGTGATCAACTATCAGAGATTGAACAAGATAACCAAGTTGAGATTCACATCCACTATCACAAATTGACAATGCATTAGACTGCCTGGGAGAAGTGAAGTATTTCTCCGCAATGGATCAAATTCAGGTATTGACAAGTCAATTTGCCAGCTGAAGACCAAGAGAAGTGCGCAATCATAACTGCGCAGGGGCTGTATCAACCAAACTGAATGCCTAGAGGTCTTTGTAATGCTCCCACAATGTTCTAAAGAGCCATAGACGCTATAATTAATGGCCTAAAGTTATCCTGCGTCCTGGTATACTTGGACAGTATAAATGTGTTCAGTATGATTTTCACTGACCATTTACACCATTTAAAAGAAGGTTTTAAGAGACTATTTACAGCCAATATGAAGATTGAGCTGATGAAGTGCCAATTCTTTATGAAAGATTTAGATATGTAGGGTTTATCATTAGCTCCAGTGGACTGCATTCGCAAATGCAGAAGATTGAATCCATAGAGTGAATGGCTATCCCAAAGAGCATCCAAGAAATTCAAGTATTCCATGGAATGGTCAGATATTATAGAAGATTTATATGGTATTTTAGAAAGATTGCTGAGCCATTTTTCCATTTGCTAAAGGATCTGAAGAAAGGATATGTATAGACCAAAGAGGCTCAGGATTCGTTTGATGAGTTGGATTTATTAGAGGTACATCAATCAGGGGACAAACATTACCAATGCTTGAAAGAGCTAAAACTTAAATAAATAAAATAAAATATAGTCTAAACAAGAAAGATGGATGAACTCGATCTGACACAATATCAAAGCAAATCATATTATCAAGTCAGAAGGGGAAACCGCTACACAACCATGGCGGAGGGTGAAGGGGGATTAAGAGGCTCTTTGTCTTCATCTGGTGGGTACATGTAACGGCACAAAGCTGAGAGCACTGGCATGGGTGCGTCATGGAAATGGGGGTTGAAATAACAGAGTGGTGCTTGCAACTCAAGATGTGCAATGAGGAGGGTGGAAATGTAAGTTATAAGGGCTTTCTCAGCCTCATTGCATACTTTAGGTAGTGTGACAATGGTTGCGAGGTTGTTGCGGGTAATATGGGTCTTTGTGCTAAACTTTGCAACCGCTGCAACTTTTTGAACTGCTGAATACACCACCTGATAGTATTGGAGATGTTCTTTTTTATGTTTTGGGAGCATGGTACTAGGGAGTATAGGAGGCGGCAGGCCCGCAGCCAGTACTGCGACTAATTTTGCAATGGTTTTACGGGTTGGGTGACATTAAGGGAGGCAACTGCCTCTTCAGCTAGTTGGTGGTCACATTTGAATGGGGCGGCATCAGGACGAGGCAAATAATGGCGCTTTGGAAATTGGGCCATGTATCGATATTGAGGTACATTTTGAATGGAGGAGGCCCAGCCCATTTGGCTTCAGGGATAAGCTCACCTGATTTGTCAACCTCAACCAAGTAATCTTATGAATTTTGGTTTAATTTGATTGTGTTACTTGCATATGGGTGATCTGTGGCGGGTGGCTGGGAGAGTAATTTAGAACTTACTGTAATTCATTCTGAAACCTGATTGGTGTGTTCAGGAGAAAAAGTTTGTTGAGTTAATTTTTGGTTTACTAATTCAGTAATTGCTGTAGCTACCACCTTGGGGGAGGGGGGAGTATAGCCCCAATCAAAAAATCATAATTTAATCAGTTATGGGTTCATTGTGCAAAAATTCAGGTGTGGGGCCGTGGCTTGGGAGATGGAGGGGTAGCGCCGTTTTAAATGGTCCAGTTCAAAACAGGTAGGGCAGATGGTGCGCCCTCCATCCACTTGGGCCCAAAAGGATGGTCAGGGGCATAGGAGATAATGGTGTAGGGGGATTGAGAGGGCTACTTCTGTTGATACTGGATGAATAGTTGTGAAGGCATGGGGGCCTGAGAGGCAGGTGGCTCCATTGGGAACCACGAATTGTAATATGAAATCAAACCCATTTTCTGATGATACAGTAATAATTTCATTATGTAGATTTTGGGTGGTAGGTGGGTAGGGAGGCCCGCAAACTGAACCACAAGTTTGGTATCAGTGGGAAATTGGGTATGAGTAGTTGGGATGGAAGTGCCCTGGATCACTAGGGGGATAGTAGCTGCTACTGCAGCATCAGATTCACTTGATAAGCCAAGATCAAAGTACCTCTTTTAAGGGGCGGAAGTTGAAGCCTGCGGGCCGCATAACGGTCTGGGCTAATTTGATAATAGCTTTGTCTGAGTAGGGAAACAACTTACCATATTCAACCTGAAGGCCAAATTGCATGTTGATCCAGTGGAGCATGAGGGGGCAACGTTGCACCGCCTGAGTTTGGGCAAGATGTAAGGCTAAGTCCTTAGGTGGGACATAGCGTCCTGAAGAATTTGGAGGGCTAGATGAGCCTGCCTGAGCACGTTTTGGCTATGGCCAAACGACATTAGAAGGTGGCGCACCACTGCCCCACACGGGGGCAGCGGGTGTCAATTGCATTAACATAGGTAAATTGAACGGGGTGACGGCGAGTGGAGCTATTTTTACTAAAATTTTATACTACAAATCAACCAAAAGCAGGTGAATTGAGAGTGATTTAAAATATTCATTTGACGAGTTACGCCATTACTTAATGGATTCTCCAGTTCTCAAATATCAAAATTTCAATCACACATATATTACAAAAACTGATGATTTGTTGATGGAGATTGGCACCATCCTAAGTCAAGTGGATAAACTTGGGAAAAGCATCTGGTAGCCTATGTGAGCTGGACATCCAGCAGCAGAACGTAATTACACCATCATAGAGTGTTAATGCCTCACGCTGATTTGCGCCTGTAAGCGATTTTAGGTGTATATCCATGGTACGCACTTTAAATGATTAACCACTTCTCCCTGTGCTGACTACATAATCTAAAGGAGCCAGAAGGATGTCTGTCCTGATGAGCACTGAAGCTTCAATCATAGACTTTGAAATAGTCCTCAAGCAGGAGCTTTCCATCAGACCACATATGTCTTATCAAGGAATCAATGGTTGAAGTGGTACACCATCGGGCTTAAGAACTATTCCAGAGGAAGGTTAATGGAGAGATCAGGAATGAGCCCCAAGAAATCCAAGGTGCGCTTTGAAAAGCAATGGAAAACACTGAGACCCAGAATAGATAAGTTTTAAATAAAATTGACGGAAAATGACTACTATTTCCAAAACTGTCAGAACAAGAGGTAATAATTCAATCTCCATATAAGGTTGTTTGGCATGGAGGCCTGAGAAAAACAACTGACCACATTCACCATTACTACTACTGGGAGTTTATCAACTATGATGTGGGCAATTATCTGGCTTGCTGTGTGGAGTGCCAATTACATAAACCTCACAAGAACACCCTCAGATATCAACTGGTCCTCCCCAGATTTGCCTGGCATACAGTATCCACCTACGTAATGATACCACGAATATGAGTACTTGGGGAGTCAAGTATATCATAGCTGCAATAGATCATCTAACAAGATAGGTCAAAACAAAGCACTATCAAAAGTAGATGCCACAAGTACCACGTCATTTATCCTGGGAAAAGTCATTTATAGGTATGAATGACCGCAAGTCCTTTTGAGTGATAATGGAAACAAATTCACATTCCATGTGAACCTGAGGTTGAATGAAATAATGGGAATCCAAGGAGTCATATCAATTCTCTAACATTTTGGAAATAAATGGACTGATATAAAGAGTAAACGGAATGCTGTCCTCAACAATGAGGAAGTTAGCGCGAGGAAAACTTCGCATTGAGGAGCTTACCTTAGTTTGGTAACATTTGCCTACAACATCAGTTACCTTAAGGTGATGGGAAAATGCCATTTGAATTGTTATATGGGCAAAAGGCCGCATTACCACAAATTCTAAATTTGGCTATTGAACCAACTTTGGGAATGAGTGCTGAGCAGTACCTACTCTAATTATCAAATATCCTAATCTAAATGCACTCAAAGCATTTAATACAACCTTGAAGAGAAAAATCAAGGCCAAGATGATGGACAATAAGAACCACCCAGAGCTACATGAATATCATGTAGGCGATAGGGTAGCCTATTGCAATACACATGGCTTTGGGGGGGGGGAAAGCTGGATGCACTATGGTCAGGTTTGTTCAAAATTATTACCAAGTTGATGATGGATTCATATACCATCAAGAACCTCGCAGATGGAAGAGTAGTGAACTAGTTTCATGAAAGATATCTAAAGCATTGAGTTCAAGGAATATAATGAAAGTGTTCCTGAAGGACTATTGAACCATTAAAATGGTTATGTCATGATACTTTTGGTTAAGTCCAAAAAAAGACCGTTGAACCAAATTAGATAGTTAAGTCTTAAAATTAGAACCTTTCACCAAGAAAACTGTTAGGGCAAAGTATGGCTAGGAACCAGTTTGGATGATAATGAAAAGATGGATCGCTGAACTGAGTATAGGTTAAGTCCCATAAAATAATAAAGCACAAAAAAATGATAAAATAAGTAGAAAAGAAATTTAGAAAAAACATAAATAAAATATATTTTACAATTCTATTTATTAGCCTTCCCTTGGGGATGATTCCGCCTATGACGCCTCTTGGGGGAGGGAGGTTGTATGACAGTAAGAAAGAACAAGCCATTGAAACCAATTTGAGAGCAAACATTAGTGAGAGCTAAACCCACCCAAAACCAAGTTCTATAAACAAAAGCTTAGCCTTTTGAGAACGCGACCAGTGGAAGTGAAAATGAAATGTTGGTACTGTCCAAATGCAATAATCCAGATCAGGGAGGAAAACAGCAGAAAAGGAAAAGGCAGTTGGCAAATAACCCTGAATTATTCTGATATGGCACCACCGCTGGAAGATTAGTCTTGAGTGCTTGCCAGTGGGCTTCATTGAGGAAGTTGGACATGTGGGCTGGCATGGTGCAAGGGATACTAAAATGAGGTTGCCAAATCATGCCTCTGATCATATCCATTAGGGGGAGATTGTCAGGATTCTACCTTTATTGGGGGAAGCCCTGACTAGGGGTCATGACCCACCTATGGGTGGATGCTGGATTGGGCTCCCCATTAACTTAAGTTGAGCCCAATCCAAAGTATTAGGGATTGGACCCAATAAATCTTTATTTAAATTATATATGATACTGGTGACTAAATGCTGAGGATGTCAAAACATCAATTGGGCTGTGGAGAATTACCATCCAATGCCAACCCAATCAATTCGCCCTTTTGGGATCACCAGTGACTAATGCTGAGAATGATCCCATTCCCCATTGTATTAATTTAAATTGATTTTGTCATTGGCAATTGATTCTGACATTTTCCCACTCCCAATTCCTTACTTCTACAATCTATCAAGGTCCTATAAGTACCTCAAGGATCATTCTAATAAATCCACAGTTTCTCGCCTATCTCCTTTCCAATTTTTAGTTTAACTTAAGGCCTTAATGTCCTATTAACTCACTGGGGGATTTGGGGCCCTGATTAATAGTGGCTGGGTTGGATTTGCTCCCCCAAAGTCCCAAAAATGGTGCTCACTACAGGGGCCCCCTGTACACCAGAAATAGTTTCTCTTTAAAGCAACTAGCAAGCGCTTTATCACGCCTTAAGGATCTTGTGCAGCGCCCTTGCAAGCTTCCCCTTAAAGAAAAATTTCATCCAGGTAAAGAAAGCATAGCTTCATTTTTATATGTCTATGAATCTGTAATGCAAGACTCATCAGACAAACAAAAGATTATATGCATCCTCTGTTGCTTAAGTCATCTAGCACAAGAAATAATAGTCCCATACATGGACAATCTGCATACCTGGGCAGAGGCAAAAGATGTTCTCTTAGCTTAATTTGGTTCAAAGCAGATTCTTAACAGGGATAAACAGGCCTTTACGCGCCTAAGCATGTATGAGGGCAAAACAACTGCTGCTTTTGCTGAGTGATTTTACCTTGCTGCTCAAAGGTTGTCAACGTCTAACATGCTAACCCTGGATGATGCTATCGCTGCTATGTTAGCTGGTGTAGCTTCTCAACCCTCTCTAGCCAGGCATATCATTTGAGCAAAACATTACTTCAAAAACATCTGCAACATAAAGGAGGATCTGTTAGACGTTGCTGATTTTCATTGCTGTGCAACAATAACTGAAGCTGAGGTGGAACCTTCAGTTATAACTCTTGAGGAGTTTTTGCCTGTAAAACAGTTGTGGGTGAGCACACCTGTACCTATCCCCCAGTGAAACCTACTTCTTCAGTGCGACTCAAAATAGATATCACTCCCTCCTCTGAATTGGAGACCTGTAAGGTAGTTAATACCATACTCCCGCACAAGCTCACTAAAGCCGCTGTGCCTTCCCCTCCAGTTAATCTGGTTGATGAGCGCCCTAAGGCTATCCAATCTCCTGTGGACGTCTCCCCTACCTCCTTCCCAGCCTTGTAAGTTGTTGAGATTACCCTTGGGGACGCATCTGAGGGGGGTGACGATGATGTGGGCTACTACTTATTGGGAGCTCCTGCAGAAGTAAAGGTCCCTGATTGATTGAATGCTGAAGGAATAGATTATACCACCATACCTGAGGAAACGTACCTCAGCCAAATTCTAGGGTGCCCAAGAGTCATTGAAACTGCCAGCGACGGCGATGAGTTCTTAGCTGATTTGATTCAACCATTTCAGCGGGTCCATACCATGAAATCCATAATGGTTAAATACCCTGATACTTCTCATAATTAACCTCCACTTTCCGGCTCAAGGAGGTCTTGGCCTTGTCTCCTAACTTTGGAGGAACACTTACCAAGGTTGAAGTAGTTATTATAAAAATCTGGGTAATGTCCACCCTGAATACTTGCTCCTTAGCTAATGTGATCTCTACTAAGCTCATAAAGAAGATAAAGCTAGCGCCTGACTTGGAGTATACTCAAAAGTTTGGAACTGCATGTCTTAATAATATTCGTGCCATTGGGAATATTCTTCTCTTTCCATTCAAATTGGGAAGCTCATCTTATCAGCCCCAGCAGTGGCGTTGGACAACAACGCCTATGATATGCTCATAGGTACCCAATTTATGATCAAGTATGAGGGAATTATCAAAATAAAGCAAGGTTTCCTCTCACTACTCAACTACAAAGTCCCTTTAATCTTATCAACTAAAGAGCCCGTCAAGATAGAATACTCTTGCCTGGTTGAATATCCCTTACCAGCTTTTACTTTACATTATATCACCTCTGTGCTCAACACAAAGAAATTGCCTGATTCAGTGGATGATAGGGACAGAATGCCTTTTTATGTGGCAGATGAGGTCTTGATTAAGCCTGGTGAACAACGAGTGGTTGACACAAAAATAACGACCCAGATCTCAAACCACTGTTTGTTGCACCTCATAAGTATTGAGGGCGTTAGTCCTTTAGAGCCTCGGGTATTTCCTGGCGTTTTTGACCCAGCTTACCAGAGGCCTATTACACTGCTGTTGGGGAACCTCACTGCAAAGGACATAGTTGTAAGAAAACACCAGGAGATTGGCAGAGGCTTGTTAGTCCCTGTGGAGGACATTGAACAAATTCACTCTATTGGCTCTACATTGGATATGGGTCTGCCAAAGGATAACCTGGTATGTACCTTACCCAATGTCCATATCTCGGATGAGTTTACCCCTAATAAACTTGACTAAGTTCACACTCTTTTGGAAGAATTTAGCGAAATATTCTTCATATCAGATAATGACTATGGCCACATGAAGTGCTGGTGCCACTCCATTAATGTGGGTGATTCCATCCCTTTTGGTCAAAACCTTATTGCAAGTCAAAGGTGGAGGAACAGCAAATGAGGACGGAGCTCCAGCAGTTACTAGACGCTGGGTTACTAGTTCCCTCACAAAACCCTTGGTCCTCTCCCCTTTTGTTAATTAAAAAGAAAAACGAAGGTCATTGGATAGTCATGGACTACTGCAAGTTAAATAGCCTCACAAAGAAGGATAGTTATCCAATCCTCGCATTGATGACGCCCTGGCCCAATTCTCTGGCTCTAAATACTTCTCCGCCATGGACTTGGCTAGTGGCTATTGGCATATGGACCTTTCTCCTGAAGACCAGGAGAAATGTGCCCTCATTTGCAGTGAGGTTCTCTTTCAACCCATTAAATTACCTCAAGGATTGTGCAATGCACCTGCAACATTCTAGCATGAGATGGACCATATTATGCTAGATTTGAAGTTAAGTTGCTTCATTTTCTACCTTGATGACATCACAATATTCTCAAAGACTTTTAACGAACATCTTTGATTACCTGAAGGAGGTATTTCAACGGCTACGTGAGTCAAATATCAAGTTAATACCCTCAAAGTGTACCTTTTATAAAGGAAACTGGATTTTCTTGGTCATTCCATTTCTCAAAAAGGAATTCAATCCATCCAAGATAAGTTCAAAGCGATCTTAGAAATGCCTCCCCCTAAAAATTTAAAGGATATTCAGGTATTTCTAGTGGTGATGGGGTATTACCATCAGTTCATCCCTAAGTTTGTCCAGCTCAGCGAGCCCCTTATTTGCCTATTGACCAAGAACACTCCTTTTCAGTGAGGTGCGGAACAGAAGGCCGCTTTTAAAACTCTGAAGCAACTGCTGCATCAACGCCCTATCATACGGCACCCATATTATAATAAACCCTTTATCTTGTTTACCAACGCCTCAGACTACGTCATTGGGGCAACTTAGCCCAATTGGACGAAAACGGTGTAGAACACTTGTTTCTTGTTTTTTTAAGATGCTGTCAAAGGCGGAACGAAACTACAATGTAACAGAGAAGGAGTGCCTTTCTTTTCTGTTAGCTGTAAAGCACTACTGCCCTTTACTATATAGCACCGCCTTCTATGTGGTTACTGACCACGCTTCCCTAAAAATGGTTACAGAATATGAAAGATCTACTGGCCAGTTAGCTCGCTGGGCCCAAAAGCTCCAGCCTTATGACATGAAGATTGAACACCGTGCTGGACCCTGTCACATGAATGTTGATGGGTTGACTTGGCTACCAGTCCTTCACTTGGATAATAGTGAGGCGGAGAGGTTACATGATCTCCTAATGACCCCCAATGACTGGGGGAAGGGGATAAACCTGTACAAAAATGTTAGCCTAGCACTCCTGTAACACCAAAATGGAGAACGGGAAATTGTGTAAGCAGGTGGGCAAAATGGCTTCCTTACCTTAGGCCCTCAGAACGCGTACCTGCTATCTTAGAAGCTCATTCCACCTTAGGTCATGGAGGGGCAAAGAAAAGTTATGAGTGGTTCAAGAATTGGTTTTATTGTGATGGTTTTATAAAATCTATTGTTGACGTCTTGGAAGCCTGCCTTACTTATAAGAAGCAATCCAGTTTCAATACTAGATGTCTGTATCAACCAACTACCCATTAACAACCGTTCCACACCATCAGTCTGGATGTAGTAGGTCCCCTCCATCAGACTACTGGTGGAAAAAGATTTATCCTCATAGCCATTGACCACATCACTAAGTGGGTTGAAGCCGTGGCTCCCCCTGCCCAAACGTCCAAGGCCACAGCCACCTTTTTGCATCGGAATATTTTCTCTCAAAATGGCTGTCCTCAAGTACTACTCTGTGACAATGGTAAGAACTTCACCTCCAGAGTAGTAAAGTTCCTGACCACATCCATGGGAGCTCAACAACTTTTCTCAGCTCCATAAAATCCATCTACCAACGGGACTGTGGAAAGAGCAAATGGAACTTTATTTTCTATCCTAAAAATGGCCTCTTCTGATCCACTTCACTGGGATCAATTCTTACCCGGTGCCCTTATGGCCTACCAGACTAGTTATCATTAGATCTTGAAAATGTCCCCATTCCATGGCTTGTATGGGCAGGAACCAGGAATACCTTCCCTCTTAGTTAAGGATGTATTCCACTCTAAAGTTGAAAAACCCAAGAAAGTCAGGAGAAGATTGGCTCAGAAAATCATTCAACTCCAAACTGAGGCTATGACCAATTTATAAAATTGGTGACTAAAGAAGGGAAGGCTGCCAATGTGCTCCAAACCCCCTACCTACATTCCAAGTGTCTGCTATGGTATTATACTACTATAACTGCATCACTCCTAGAAGCGGTTAGCTTAGATCTTTTGGGAAGGTCTTTTCACCATCACCTATAAAAGAGGCAATGATTACTCCATAAAATCCTTGGCTACAGGGATCACCATTAATCGGGTACATGGCTGCTTCCTATGGCCTTATTCTCCCCCAACATTTTTGAGGGGGGTGATGTCAGACATTTGCCCTCTCAGCTGCAAAAGAAGAATCTTTTGGGTCAAAATCAGCCAAAAAGGGGAAATATCAGCCATTTATGAGTTTGCAATGATCCTAAGAGCGATTTTAATAATAACGATTTCAATGACCAAAAGACCCTAGTAAATTCTTGGTGGAATCCCGCAACTTGGGGTAACATAATTTAGAATGCTACACGGGCAGTAACCAAAAAATTGAGCAGTCAGATTACTTTGACCACGCGGTGGACCCTGGGGCATCTATTGGATGGTACTCCCCAGCCACACCCAGGTCCCTTTAAGCACCTACATGGGGACCACACCCTTTATAGTCTTGGCGGGGTCCCCAAGGTGCAATAAATTTCTCTAAAGGGGATTGGTTGAAAGTTAAAAATTGTTACACCACAGGTACGCATTGCCAATATTTAACTTTCCATCTGTCATTCAGTCAAAGTGAAGCAAGTTTTCCAAGCTTCAATAGGCTGAATTTGCATAATTTCTTATTTGGACTGTAACAAGCCATTCCAAACTTATCATTGAATTCCCTTTGACCCTTAAACAGCTTGAATACTGACTGGTCAGATTTTGAGAGGGTTTGTTTTCCCCCATGGGGTAACACTAATAGCTAGCAAAACCAACTTTTTTATTAGTGTTTTTAGCCTTTTTATTTATAAGCCTGTTATGAAATCCAGCGGCGTCCAATCACCAGCGAGCATCAAAAAATGGATACCCATAGTAGCTGGTCAAATTAGTGCCTTGACAAAACAAGTACAGCTTTTTAAAAATGCTAGTGCAAGGACAAGCCCCTCACAACAATATACAATTCCTTAACTGCAATAAGCCTGGTCACCATAACAGAAAGTGCAAAGCACCCTGCAGCCATTGTCAGATGATTCACCCTAATGGGAAGTGCTCTCACAGATTAACAAATCAGAATGCAGGGCCCTCACGACAGTCTGCTCAGACTAATTATGTGCTGTATTGTCAACCAAAGATAGAAGCCCAGCCTATAAGCTATATTGAGAATGAACCTTGGGGTAATGAGACACCTACTGAACAGCAATCATTACTGCTTATGGAAATGTACGCTGCAGAAAAACGAAATTCTGAGGAATCTGAACCAGCCAAATCTAATCAGGAACAAACTAAGCGTATCACGATTAAAGATTTATTAAATGGTATTAAGCCTTCAAAGAAGGGCCACAAGGAATGCCATGGAAGAGGATAATACCGCCACCATATGACCAGGGTATTCTGGAGAACTTCAACTACCTAAGTTTGCACAAAGGCCTATGGAACAGCAACCTACTAAAAAATCAGTTCAAGACAACCCACAAAACGCTCACCAAGTGCCAACTAAAGTTCATCCAGTGCAAAAGAAACAATCAATGTACCTATTGTATACCACATCAAACTCAGCAGGTCAAGACAACCACAGAGGTATACCAGTCTGAAAAGCTTTTATCTTCAAAAGTCCTTAAGGATACTGTAATATCTGTTTCATTTAGTGCCCTATGCAAGTCCAGACCTACTCTCCGTTAAGACCTTCATCAGTCTATTAGACTAACCTGACTCTGAAACAGTGATCCTAAAACACAAGTAACCTTACTTGCAAGTAATGGTGTACCTCATACAGTTGGTTCTCTTTATGGAAATTTCGTTTCCCATCATTCTGGACACAGGGTCTTCTTCAAAAAGTATTCAAGAAGTTCCTCCTGGATATTGGTTATAAGCTATTCTTCAAGACTATATGGTTTCTTTAATGGCTGGGGGCATACAACAAGTCTGTTGTGGGCAAGTTTTTGATTTATCTGTGGAAATTGCAAGCAAGGTCTGCTATATTGATGCTGTTGTCTTTGATCATGATAACTTCCAAATTCTTCTCTCATGTCAGGCTCTCAATGAGTTTGGGATACTTGCTAATTTTGAGACTGATCAGTGGTTTATACAAACTGAGAATGGTTTAAACCTCATCATGTTACCTATTCAAATGAACCTGCGCAAGAGGATGTACCTGCTCAATTAACTACAATCCTATGTACTGAACTTACCAAGAAGATTTACTCTTTGTCTAACCTTTCAGATAGACAAAAGGCTCAGTTATCTCAAATACTTGACCAATACCAAGGTTCCATTTTCCAGGGTGGTGACAATGTGCTCCTCTCAAACCTAGGAGATTATAGTAGTGATGTGGGAAATGCCAAACCTATTGCTAGATAGCCATATCAGATACCTCAAGCACATAAAAAGTTTATTCAATAAGAAGTTTTTACCATGTATGGACACCCCAAGATCCTCCTGACTGGTCAAAGATCTCATTTTAATAACAAATTAGTTGAGGAAATGATTAGCAAGTCAAGACCCACCACTCCTTCATCATCTCTTAAACCCACAGTGCAATGGACTGACTGAACATTTTAACAAAACATTAGCACAATCATGGAACGCAGAACCACCAAATACCCTACTAAATGGTCCAAAAGAGTGCCCACCATCTTATGGTCTTATTGTACCAAAATTTACAACACAACCAAATGCACCCCTTACAAGTTACTTTATGGCATCAAATTTCAACTCAACAATTTTGGCCAAAAAATAGCTAACCCAAACCAACACCAATACCAAATAAGAACTTCTGCACAAAAAAGTCCAGAAACATGTATGTTAAAACTCTAGCATTAACTAAGGCCGGCTGGTACTATTTATACAAGTTTCAACAAATAAATGAAGCAGGAGTAGTTAATCTCTTAACTGCTGTTAACTAATTAGGGTAATTTTACACCGCTTATAATAAATAAGAAACTTTGACTTAATAATATAAGAAGGTTTTTTGTAATTTTATTAGTGAATGAGATGGTTTGAAAAGAGAACCCTATTAATATGTTGCAGCTTAGTATTTAAGCAATCCAAGGCTCAAAGTGAGATGGGCGAGAAATTTGTTATAAGCTACAAGTATCCAAATTAGGGAATATTGAGATTTGACCTATCAGAGCTCTCAGAATTTGCCTTGCTTCAATAGAAGGCCAATGGAGGGTCGATAGTAAGTATAACAAGTCTGTTAGGCAATGATTTAATATCTGAACCAATCATTGTGGGATAAAATATTTGCACCTTGTGGGACCCCCTCCAGGCCTATAAAAGGGGTGGTCTCCTCTTAGATGCCTGAACGGAGCTGTGGAGAAGCTGGTAAATGACCTTGGCATGAATTCCCATATTCTGCCGCAGGCTCAGCACTTTCTGACTAATATTTGAACTATCTTGATGAGAAAGAAGGAAATCATTTTTACCAGTTTGATAGGTTTCACCAAGGATTAACCAGGGTTTTGTTTAATTTACCCTTATTTAAATCAAAAACACTCTCCCACAATATTGAACAGGTAATTGTCCACCTTACCCCCTTTAAGAGTGTTAGGTGGAGAATACGAGGTGAAGGAACTGGCCATGGATTTGGTTAAAAGTAACTCCAATAGCAAGGGATTTTTGGAGTACTCATTTCCTCAATTATATGTGACTAGAAATGGCCTTCCCAGATAGAACAAAGCTTCTCACTTCTAGGAGTGATTTGGTTGTGGCAATACAGTACCAAGTCAATTACTTGGAAGGAAGGAAGGAAGGAAGGAAGAAAGAGGGGCTGGAGTCATTAGCTGCTTGACCTTCTTTAGTGACAGTCTTAGCCAAATTAGTCATGGTCTCTTATTATAATTGGATGATGTGTTGGGTCTACTTTTTCATGGCTTTCTCAGGGTCAGTTCTGTCAGAGAAAATTCCTTGGCTAATAAAGCCAGCACCCCAGGTTCTTGACCATACAGTACACGGAAAGGAGGCATCTTAAGAATGTGATGGTAGCTAATATGGTAGGCCAGGAGGGCACTGGGTAAGTAAAGATTCTATTGAAGAGCGTCTTAGTTGGCCATTTTCCAAAGTATAAAGACCAGGGTTCCATTAACTCTTCTATGGCACCATTAGTGGATGGGTTACAGGGGGCCAAGAAAAGTTGTACCCCCATGGAAGTGGCGAGGAGATTTACCACTCAGGAGGTAAACTTTTTCCAATATCACAAAGGAGGACCTGGGGACAACCATGCCGCATGAAGATATAATGATGTAGGAAGGTGGCAGTGGCTTTAGCAGTCTGAGCGGGGAGAGAAACAGCTTCAACCCATTTAGTGAAGTGATCAATTATGAACAAGATATAGTGATTGCCACCAGTAGTCTGAGAGTGAGGACCTACTACGTCTAAACTTATGGTCTGAAAGGGTTTTTGGGGCATTGTAGGTTGATACTGATATTAGGTCTTGAAGCTGAATTGTTTTTTACAGGTCAGGCAGGCATCCAGGACTTCAGTTACGGTTTCCATGATGCCCTCCCAATAGTAGCATTCTATGACCTACTCATAGGTTTTGCATACTCTGCCATTCCCCATGATAGTTTGAGACTCCAGGATGACAGGTACTTGCTCTTACGGCCAAAGATAGGGCAACCAATTTACTCCTAATTTTTATATAGCTTCTCACTCTCCACCTTTGGGTTGTGGGAGTGCATGCTAGCATCTTCTATACTGGTTCATCTTTATCAGCCCACGCATCATGAGTCATTAGGAGGTCATGCAATCTCTCTGCTTCACTATTATCAAGGTGAAGGACAGGCAGCCATATCAACCCATCAACGTTCATATGGAGCATCTCAGCTCAATGCTCAATGGTCATATCATAGTGTTGGAGCTTAAGATCCCAGCGAGCCAACCGCCCAGTGGGTCTTTCATATTCTGTAACCGCTTTAAAGAGGCATGGTCAGTAACCACTTTATTGAAGTCCCATATAAGAAAGGGTGGTAGTATTTGACAGTGAGTAAGACAGCAAGGCACTCCTTTTTAGTAACGATCAGTTGCGCTCAGCTTTTGAGAGCATCTTACTGTAATAAGACATGGGATTGTCAACCCCAATTTTCATCAAACTGAGCCAAGATAGCTCTAATGGCGTAGTCAGAGGCATCAGTAAATAGCATGAAGGGTTTACTATACTCAGTGTGACAGACTATTAGCTTTGTTGCAGCAACTCCTTCAGGGTCTCAAACGCAGTTATTTGTTCAGCACACCAATGAAAAGGAGTGTTTTTAGTAAAGAGGCGGATGAGGGGCTCATTAAGCTGGTTAAATTAGGGGATGAATTATTGTAATACCCCATCATGCTCAAGAATACCTGAATTTCACATAGGATTTGGGCGCTGGTATTTTGGATATGGTTTTGACCTTATCCTGTAGTGGTAGTATCCCATCTTGAGAGATGGCATGCCTGAGAAAATCCAGTTTCTTCTGGAAGAACGAGAATTTGGAGGACTTCAGCTTGATGCTAAATGCCCACAACTGTTGGAACACTTCCTTTAGATATGTGAGGTGCTCATTGAATGTCTTGGAGAAAACTGTGATGTCATCAAGATAGACAATCACACAGCTAAGATTAAGGTCCTAAAATGTGATCCATCGCCTGCTGGAAGGTTGCAGGCGCATTACACAACCCCTGAGGTATCCTAGTGGGCTGGAACAAACCCTCGCTGTAGATAAGGGCACACTTCTCCTAATCCTAAGGAGAAAGGTTCATCTGCCAGTACCCACTGGCCAAGTCCATGGCGGAAAAGAATTTAAAACCAGATAGTTGGGCCAGAGCACCACAATGTGGGGGATAGGGTAACTACCTTCTTTGTGAGGTTGTTCTTTTTGCAGTAGTTCATCACTACCTGATGACCTCCATTTTTCTTTTTTATTAGTAGAAGAGGGGACAACCAAGGGCTTTGTGAGGGCACCAGCAAACCATCACCCAGAAGCTATTTAAGCTCAATCCGCATCTGTAACTCCTCAACTTTGGATTTGTGATATAGTTTGGAGCAGATGGTTGAGGATCGCTGATGTCAATACTATGAGTCCAACCCTTCATGTGTCCATAGTCAGTGTCAGATTTGGAGAAAATGTCTCTGTAGGCCTCGAGAAGGGTGTATATTTTGTCAAGCTCAGCTGGGGTTAGTTCATTGGAGATATGAGTGGTAGGTAGGGTACATAAAGACTGGTTGGCGGGTAAGCCTATATCCTCCACAGACCCAATACAGTGAACTTGCTTTATTTCCTCAAGGGGAATTAGCAGGCCTCTTCCAATCTCCTAATGCTTTTTTATGGCCATTTCTTTCTTGGTGAGATTTTCCAGCAGGAGGTTGATAGGTCATTGATAAGCTGGATCTAACACACCTGGAAATACTCGGGGCTCTAAAGGTTTAACTTTGCCAATGCTGATTAGGTGCAATAAGCAATTGTGGGGGATTTGAAAGGTATTATTAGTGTCAAATACCCGTTATTCACTTTCCTTGATTACTACCTCTTAATATGCATAGAAAGGGATATCCTCTAAGGCGTCTACTGAGTGAGGCAACATTTTTGTTTTTGTCCTGCTGTTGTATAGTGCAGGGATAAGGCGGATGAGGGATACTCAAATTATGCAAGCATACTCCTTTTTATTTGGCTCATCATTGATCAAAATAAGAGGAACCTCATAATTAAGTAAGGAGAGATAGCTCTGCTTCAAGTTAATAATTCCTTCATATTCAAGCATAATCTAGGCACCAATGAGTAGATCATAGGTATTGTTGGCCAAGGCCACTGCTGGGGCTGACAAGATGAGCTTCTTCAAAATGAATGGGAAGAGAAGTGTAGGCTCTAATAGCTCAGGTGTTGGAAGGACCAGCAATTTAAAACTCCTGGATGTAGTCAAGGTCAGGGACCAACTTAATTCATTTAATGAGTTTTGTTGACACAACGTTCACCAGGGACCCAGTGTCAAGGAAAATAATAACCTGCACTTCATTGACAATGACCTTCACTTTAGTTAAGTTTCCACC
Organism: Massospora cicadina; assembly: GCA_022478985.1. Taxonomy (NCBI): domain Eukaryota; kingdom Fungi; phylum Entomophthoromycota; class Entomophthoromycetes; order Entomophthorales; family Entomophthoraceae; genus Massospora; species Massospora cicadina. The sequence goes on from JAKSZP010001783.1 coordinate 60,734, forward strand.
TAAGTTGGGGGAAAGAGCAAGGACCTCCTTTAGATGGAGAGTAGAGGCAAGTCTTTTGGCCATTTCAGTGCATTTTTCTTAGATAGTATGTAGGGTATGAACACTCTGGGTGGATCAGATCAGTGTGGCAATGAACTGGTCAGCATCACTGGCAGTGTCAATAATCTCAAAACCCCTCAAACTTGACAGAGATAGGTTTGATGGGAGATCCTAGACATATCCACTCTCTCAAGTTTCACCTGTCAGGTACCTCCACTTCACCTGAAGCTCCTAAAACATAATGATCAACATCTTTACAACCCCCTTCAGACTCATCATCGGAGGGGTTATCAATGCATGTCAAAGAGTCTATCAGTTGTGAGGTAAGTTCAGGGCTCCCTTTGTTGCAGGAGAGGTCCTAATGGCGCTCATTTACCCAGTTAACTTTTTGAGGAGGCTCTGTAATTATTATGGCCTACATTTATCCTTTGATGTAGGGGGTTTGAGCTGCCCCGTGGCTATAGGTTTTGGACTAGAGATAGCTGGTGGAGAGGTTAAGAGAGGTGTCATCTGGTAAGTATGAAACAATGAAATCACTTTGAAGGCTGCTCTGGAGGAAGAGAGGGGAAGGGCAAAGGGATGATTTCCTTCACTGACTGGCTTTTTGGAACTGAAGATGGAGGGGAGCACTGCCCCATCACTTCCATTATCCTCTGGCTATCCTCGTGGGATGGAGGAACATCCCGTGGCCATAGCTCCGCAGGAGCAGGTTTCCAAAGGGAGACAGCCATAGTAGAGGCTAGAAGGCTCAGATTAGATTCTTGCCTCAGAACAACTTGCATAGGGTCAAGATCATAGATGTCAGCTACTGCTAGTAAGGCCTTCTTGATATCTCATATATTTTGGAAAGAGTGCTTAACTGAGGAAATATGCATTGGCAAGGAGGGATGAGACTCTAATTCAGCCAAGATAATTACAATATTATTGTCTAGTGGCAGCATTTTTGCAAGCAATAACGGTTGAGCTTTACTGTAAAATTGCTCAACAAAAGAGGTGATTGATTCTCCCTTTTTTAGGTTTAGGCACATTAAGACTTTTTTTGCCATCTTAAACTCTGCAGGAAGCCAAATTCCCAAATGAGAGCTTGATTAACCTCCACCCCAGGTGCTGAGTGTGGCCATGAGTGGAACCAAAATCTCCTGAGTCACACAACTCAAGTAGGGAATGATGTACTTGATTTTGAGATGTTCAGTTGCTCCTTCCATAGTGTAACAGACTGGAAAACCCCCAGTTCCAACCGCAGTGTAATTTTATATATGGCTTTGGTGCACTGACAAGCAACCAAAGCAGCTTAACTGAGCAGGGAGAGGTTTGGGGCACCAACAAGCAGCCAAACATTCACCTCTCATTGGTTGGCCATGCAAAGTTCTCTGGGGGAGTTGGCCCACCCCAACCCGCTCAAAATAGCATCTCAACAGGAAAAAAGACCACAACCTAGCAAGGTATGCAAACCCTGAATCCGCCTTTATTTTTTATTCTGGGACATAAAAGGCCCTGCCATTCATAGCTCATCTGAGGAGCAACCAACAATGCTCCCCAGGTAAGGAATTCTATGGGATCCTTGTAGAATTTCTGAAGTGAACTTCAGAATGGGAATGCATTCCTTTATAAAGGCAGCACTTTGGGGACCTCACCTGAGCTATCAATTAGGCTTGCATAAGCCTAATCAACAGCTCAGGCAAGGCACAACCCAGCGTCTGAAACAAACAAACCAAAAATGTTTTTAAAGCGATCTGACTCAGATTTGGAAAATTTGAATCTGAGTCAGAATGTACCAAATGAGACAAACTCATCTGTTACACATAGTAACTTCAAATATAAAAGAAAAAAAGGTAATACTTCACTCACCTGGGGTAAACTTGTCCTTAAAAGGGGCTTATTAATATTGGGGGAGGCCTCATAATGGCCTTGCAAAGAGTGCTGCTAAAGCCTTTTAAGGCAAGACAAAGTACTGTATAGCTGAAAGTCCAGAGAAGCTAGCTGGGGGTTAATTTTAGCAGGGAGGTCATTAGGTTTACTTCCTCCTTCAACCTCCATTTTTTAGTTTATTTGATGTTGTACAGGGTCCTCTGTAGTGAGCACCACTTGTCAAAATCCTGGAGTTAATTAAGGCCCGCTGGTGCTATTTATACAGGTTTAAAAAAATAAATGAAGCAGGAGTAGTTAATCTCTTAACTGCTGTTAACTAACTAGGGTAATTTTACACCGCTTGTAAAAAAGCTAGGAAACTTTAACTTAAGAAAATAAAAAGACTTTTTTAATTTTATTATTGATTCCAATAGGTTGAAAAGAGAACCTTATTATTATGTCATGGCTTAGTATTTAAGCAATATGAGGCTTGAAGTAAGATGGGTGAGAAATTTGTTATGAGCTATAAATATCTGAATTAAGAAATATTGAGTTTGACCTGTCAGAGCTCTCAGAATTTGCCTTGCTTCAATGGAAGGCCAATGGAGGGTTGGTAGTAGGCATAACAAGTCTGTTAGGCAATGATATAATATATTTGAACCAATCACCATGGGAAAAAATATTTATGCCTTGTGGGACCCCCTCCAAGTCTATAAAGGGGGTGGTCTCTGCTTAGGTGTGTGAACAGAGCTGTGGAGGAACTGGGGATGGACCTTGGCATGACTTCCCATATTCTGCTGTGGGCTCAGCACTTCCTAACTAATAATTGAACTATCTTGCTGAGAAGGGAAGAAAATTATATTACCCTAGTTTGATAGGTTCCACCAAGAATTGACCAGGGTTATTTGGACACTTTTAGCCTTATTCAAATCTGAAACACTCTTACCATAATATTGGACAGGTAATTGTCTGACAATACATAACAAATGAAGTTGAATTATGATGAGCTTAAAGATTTATAAGTTTTTCAAGTGGACAACCTCATTTTACTTTTCCAAAATGAACTGATTAACTCAAAATCTAAGAAGATACACCTTCATTTCTAGGGGCCTTTCAGACTTTCAGAAGTTTTACCCTATGGCAACTATAGTTTTGAGACCCTCAACAGAATTCCCTATCAGGTTATTATTAATGGGAACCATCTTAAGCCGTACCTCCACAAAAATGACTAGGTGGAGTGTGGTGCAAATAGCATGCATAGGTAATTCTGTGCCACAAATCAAACTGATCCATGCTTTAATCTATTTTTCAGGATCAGTGCTATAGACTATCAATGGTGAATGTGATGGAAAGACCCTTTTTAATACTTTCATCGCCCAGCATGATTTAGTTGAGTTTCTCACAGGGTCCAAATGTTACTATCAACAAATTATCAAATACCCAGGAAGTGGAAAAAATATTAAAAAAGTATAACCTATTGTCCCAATTGTCCAAAATCACCACAAATGTGTTTGGACTATTTTAACAGATACTAAAATACACTGTAATATAAATAATATTTTATCAAAATATAAATTAACAAAAAGTATGGTATAATGTGAATTTCTTTAATATTTTTATATCTAATCTATTTAACCTCTACCCACGCAGCTAGGAACTTCGTTTTGTGCGCCTTTTTCTTACGTACTCCTTTAGAGCTCCAATGATGGGTTTGGGTGGTTTTTTACCACTTCAATTTCATTTATGTCATACCTGAAATTGCTACTAGCGATGCTAAACCTACGAATTGTACGTTAACAAATTCGTCACCCCATCACCCATATTAGGGTTACATGGTGAAGAACGTTAGACACTTTTAACTCACTGTCACGCCTGTCTGTAATCAAATCTTACAAGCTCTATTTCAGACACTTATTGTCAATAAAAGATTCTAAAACTTTGCACAAACGTTGGTCTTGGATGACAATACAATAATGCATCGAAAAATCTAATTTTCAAGTTCAAAATAAAAAGTTTTATATGTATCAAGTGAAAATTCTATATATTTTCTATGGTAGTCATTATATAGTTATGGCTGAGCAGTTAGAATTCAGTTGATTTGATATTTTAAATGGTTTTAAGTGGTTAGTGGTCATTTGGGTAATTAGCAAATTAACCTAAATCAAAACTTTGAATCAAAAGTTCAATTGATTTTAAAAATACCTCCTCTAGCATAATCTGCTCAGCTTTTGGCTCTAAACTTAAATTTTATAAAAGGACAGTGCAAATCCTGGTGTAATCACTTTTATCTATAATAATAAGTGTGTATGTGTGTATGACGCCCAGCCAAAACTACAGCATGTAGAGTCTTGAAAATTTGGATATAGGTGAATGGGAAGGAGTCCATATGAACCTCAAAGCCAGATTTTTAATTTTATAATAAAATAAAAAGCTTTATATGTAAAAAGTGGATGCTATATATTTATATGGTATTTGTTATATCGTTATGGCTAAACAGTTTGATATTCAGGTGATTCAAAATTTTCAATTTACCTTCCAGGCTAGCTAAAGCTTTGAAATTTGGAACATTTACATATCTCCTATGACAATACAATAATCTATTAGAAAATTATGAAAAGTGTGACTTTTTTCGATTAAAAATGAAAAAGCTACTTGTTCACTAAGCTATCACTGATTTTCTATTAAAGTTTAAGTTTTTATTGCTTCAATTTATCTTATTTCTGATTTATCAGTATATTCTAAATCCAGTGGATTTTTTTAAGCCATGTAGATCTTAAACCGTCGTAATCAATGTGTTAAATTTAAATGTCTCGATTCTGAGAATAATGGTGCACATAGCACCAACCATCATGAAGTTTCCCACAATTTAGAAACCTCATGACACTATCCCTTAAACTATCAAAGAATCAACACAATAAAATACTCAACATTTGATATTTAGAAAATTAGCTTAAATATTTTATTAGTTTTTGAGTAATTTGTGCAAACTTAAATACATGAGTATTCCACATTAATAAAAGCGATACTGATTTTTTCTCTGGTTTAGAAGCCTTGAACTAGTATAAATCCTTCTGTTAAGATTGATATATTGATTTTACATGAGAACTATATTGCTCATACTCTTTACAGTATTAACCTGCTGCCAAGCTATAACAAGAGAAGAATGCATAAGCAGAATTTTTAGGTCTTGTAGGGGTCGCTATAAGAATGCCAAGGGGTGTGCAGTTTTTTATGATCAGATTGTCATCCGCTCCTCCACTTTTAAAGACTGGACTGTACATCGAGCTTACTGTTCAGCATTAGGACCAGCGTTTTTGGTTGTAGCTATCCCCTTAAATCACAAAGGAGCAATACTTAAGCGCACAGGCGATGGTGGTTTTATTAATTGGATATATGATGATAGGTACTTTAAACGAAATGGTACACATGTCCTTATCAAATAAAATTGTATCAAATGAAAAAAGTTTGCCTAATTATGAAAACTGGTCCTTTACTGGGCTTATAATCTTTTTAGTACCTTATGCGCCCCTAGTCTTGTAAACTTAATGTTTCCTATTAAAGTTCAAATTCATAAATTCAGCACAAACGTACTTATGTAAGTTTAATCTGGCAGTGTATGGTAAATTATATAAAAGAATTTTTTGCGTTGAACTTTGTTTTATTATGTCTTTTTTTATTATACATAATTTTTATTTAATAATAGCACGCTTCTCATACTTTGCTACATGACAACTAGTTTTCTAATTCTTATTTAGAAAAGTATTTTTTACTTTTATTGATAACTTAAAAAGAGTTTATTGAACATATTTATAAGAAAACGTTGGTTTATTTGGCTTAAATAATTCTAAATTTTATGTTTATTTGAGGCAAGCTTGCCAGGGGACAGATATTATCAAAAGTAATGAAGAATGTCAACATGAAACCTGAAAAGGGTTAACTCCGTCGAAGAAAGTTTTCTACCTCCAGATCGGGACTCTAACCGGCAGGTTACATCATGGGTAAGCTGTTCGGTGTTGGCTAATCTACTACTAATAGGAACCTTCGGCTGCCACCCTCATCAGTTTACGAAGGGTGAGAATCAAACTCACCTTCAGGTTGGTGGTCGTATGGCTACCAAATTGCCATCCACATTCTTTTCTTGTCTAATAATTCCAAACACTAATATACTTACTAGCTTAAGTATACTATACCTGGGTAGGAAGTATTTTTATTGGCACATATTGCTAAAGCCATAGTTGGTCATGAAGTTTATTAGATGGAGACTTCTTTGTAGATTATATTTTTATTTGTTACTATGGTAATGAATTCTGGTCTCCTGTACCAATGACTGACATATTACCTAACGTTATATTATAGGAAAGAGATGCAAAAACGATATGATTTTAATGGGAAACAGTATATTAGTGGCTTGCTGGTGGGTATTTTGGTTGATTCGATAGGGTCAATAGTTTCAGCTAAGAGGTCTGGTATTTTTTAATTGACTTCTTAGGTTCAATGGTTTTGCTAAGTAGTTAATGCTGAAAAATATCATTTATCTATTTCAGTTTACTATAGTATTATTCTGATCTCCTATACTGATGAATGATATACTACCTACTACTTTATATTGAAGATGTTCATTAAAATTTTATAAGTGCTTTTAACAAATGTTTTTATAATTTAGTAGTATGATAAATTAACTTGATTATATCTCAAAAGAGTAAATGATTATTTTAAGGCCTTATACATATCTAATTCAAGCACTCTATAGTTCAACTACTTCTGTTACTTATTTTTTATTTTTATGCCAAGATCAACTAAGAAACTACATTCTGTAGTATGATATAAATTCTTGTTATTAGATATAAACCATTTCTCTATAGTATTTCTTGGCATGATTTTGGCTGCTTTCTATATATATCTAATTATCCATTTTTTATAATTAAAAAAAGGTAGCCATAAAAATATGAAGCTTATAATAATTTTTATTAATTAAATTATTTAACTGAACTCTTATTTCAGTTAATTTTTTATAAGAACATAAGTATATTGTTATATCCAGTTTAAATAATAACTTAAAATTACTCTTGACAGGCTAGTATTTTTTAGATATATAATAATATATTAAGTCATTTTCCAGGATGATACACATGCATGACTGGGTAGTAACAGGTTTCTCCCAGTAGGCTAACTAAACTTTTGATATTATAAATTTATAATAGATGAATGTTTATATTTAAAATTTTATAATTATAAAGAGACATTTAAGGCATATTTAAGGCTTATAATTATATTAAAATATTTTTTTAAAACGATGACAAACTTAGAATGTGTAGCTATATTATTTTTCATAGTAATTATAACTTTTATTATGTAAATTTCAATTTATCTTTGTAAAGTTATTTATGACTAAAAATATATATTACTATAAGGTTAGCTATGACTTACTCTGAAAAGTTGGTATATGTTAAAAGATATTATAATATAGCTAAACAATTCCCATTATACATATATTATCCAATTGTATGTATTGAGCAGGAACTACTCCATTTGGATTTGGAGCAATTCCCATTCCACTCAAAAAAGGGGCAGAGGCTGGCACCTATGCCTCTCACTACCCAGGGCAATATGACACATGTGGTGGATGAGAAGTGGGTTATGGCGCACACCCTGAGAGTTACAATGCCTCTCCCAATGTTATCCTCCACCGAGCTGGTGGAAAACATTTGATGGGTTTACCAGAAGGTGATACAATTTTAAAAAAATCCCACATACCTGCAAGATCCCACCATTTTGTCAATGTCACACCCACCTCCAACAGGTTTGGTGATCAACCCTTTACCCACCAAATGGGCCCAGCCTTATGTGGCTAGGCTCTGGGTGCAACCTGCCATCAGCCCAAAACTTTGTCACCATAGCAAATGCATGCGCACAACAAAAAATTAAATTTAAGTAATGAGCCCAAAATAAATTTGGCTAAGCAGTCCAGATCCTTATCAATTAAAAAGTAAAAGGGGAACTCAATATGACAGCTTGGTTTATATTTATTTCTGATGGCATTTATGCAAATGATGCAATTTTCCCCAGTGAGCTTATAAGCAGTGGTCCCAGTCAGACAATTACAAGTCCGTTATATAGAAAAGATTGGTTTAGAGGTAAATGCCAAAAAAATTAGCCAAAAGACCCTAGTTGATTCCTATTGGAACCCCTCAAATTGGGATAAAATTTCTAATAATTTTGGGAAAATGATACATGTTTGGGCAGTCAGATTACTCCAAATCATCAGTCAAATCTGAGAATCCCTTCTGAGGTCCTTCCCCTTCATACTGCACAGCTAATACAACCAACACTTTGGAGACTGGCCCCTCTTATGAGGTTGGAGAGGGCATCACCAGGTGCAAAATTTTTCTCATCAGATGATTAGGTAAATACATCAAAACCTTACTTCATGGTCAAAACTACCTATCAATGATCAACCATTCTCTAAATGTGGGGTGAGCCTTGACTAATCCAATAAGTCAAATGTCAATATTTCCTAATTCAGACTTTACTAAGCAATCCAAATTTTGAGCCTCAACATCTTAAATAATAATTATTAGCTTATTAAAAAGGTTTGTTTCTTACCTCCCTTGGGTAATAATAGACATATTAAACATCAACTTTCTAGTTTTCTTTGTTTATTTATTTTTATTAATATTGGTGGTTTTATTATCCTATTTGTTGTATTTTAAATAAAAAAGCACCTGCGAGCATCCCTCCAGCCAAAAATCTAACAATTGTTGCGCACTACAGGGGACCCTGTACACCACCAAAATTTTGTTTTGAAAATGATAACTACCTCAGAACCAAGGCTATCTGCTTTAGAGCAATAACTAGCTAGTGCTTTGTCTCACCTCAAAAGGCTTGAGCAGCACTCTTTCTAAGACCATTGTGGGCCCTCTCCTATTATCTTTAAACCTCTGTTCAGAGACAAGTTTACACCTGGTGAGGGAAGTATCACCTTTTTCCTTTATGTTTATGAATCTGCATTTAGAAGAAGCAATTGCCCTTTAAAAAACCAATTATATCCTTCCCTGATTGAGTCAGATGGCTCAGAAGATCATGGTTCCTCAAATGTCCACACTTACCACCTGGGTGGATGTCAAATAATTGCTGATTGACTAGTTTGGTTCAAAACAGAGTTTATAATGGCAAAAACAGGCCTTTATGTGCCTTATCCTGAAAGAGGGAGAATCAATCCCCTCATTTATTAAGTGATATATAGCAAAGCTCAACCTCTGTTGCTGACCAAAATGCTTTCTCTAGATGATTGTATTGCTGCTAACATGGCTAGATTGGTGTTTTACCCCTCTTTAGCAATGCATATCTCCACAGTTAAGCATACCTTACAAACTGTACTGGATATCAAATAGGCACTGCTAGCAGTGGCTGACTTTCATGGACCTGAACTTCTGCAAAAGCTCTAAAGCGGGAATCAACTCTGACCCCTCCAGCCTCTTCTATGGCTGTATCCCTCTGGAACCCAGCTTCTGCAGAGATGCAGCAACAAGATACTTCTTCACCATGTGAGGATAGTCAGAAAATATTGGCAATTATGGGGCAGCGATCCCCTCCAGCTTCAGTTCCAAAAGCTCAGCCAGTGAAGTCAGTTATTTCTTAGCCTGGTTCTCCTCTTTCTGAATGGTCTACTAAGGTAGATAAAAATCATATCCTTCTAAGATGCTGCCTTTATTCCCCTCAGCCTCACCTCAGGATGCCCCTAGTTCAAAACCTGCAGTCATGGAGCAGCCCATGACGATCACTTCTAAGGCAAAATTTAAAGACATTACACTTCAAACGCCTTCCTCAAAAGTCAGTGCAGCTACAATGCTCCCTTCTAAAGTCAAAAGGGTAGATGAGCGCAAAAAAGCCCTCCCCTGTGAGGAGATTAAGCCAGTTTTTCTACCCTCTCTTAGCAATTTGTTGAGGTGCATTGACAATTACTCTAATAATGAGTCTGAAGGGGGTGGTGAAGACTAAGGATATTATGTTTTGGGAGCATCAATAGAAGTGCAGGTTTGAGATGGGTTGAGGCCTAAAAAATTGATATAGCCATGATACCATGACAAACCTAACTCCAACTGTTTTTTAGAGGTTAATGATACCGCTAGTGATGCTGACCAGCTTATTGGGACAGTGGTTCAATCCACCCAGCAGATTCATACCCCCAATATAGTAAAGATAAATACCCTGCAATGGCTCAATGCCTTGCCTCTAATCTCTGTTTAAAGGAGGTTCTCTCCCTTCCGCCTACTTTTGATAGCACAATAACTAAGTTAGAGGTTGTCATTAACAAGGTGCTCGTTCTAGACATCTTTGATATGAGTGCTTTAGTGAATGTAGTCTCTTCTAAGCTCATCAATAAAATTAAGTTAGCGCCTGATCTGGATATTCAAAAGAGTTCAGAACTGTGAGGCCCAACAACATATGAGCTAAGGGGTCCTACTCTTCTCTACCCATATGACTTGGGAAACTCCTACCTTCTCCACCTCCTCTGCTTTCACCACTCTCCCCTCAAGTGTCAGCTTGGCTGCTGCCACACCCAAATTTTTTGGGTAGCTCAATTCTCCTGCCCCAACCTCAGCTAATTATGGCATGGCTTCCAAAGCTGCACCCAATCAAAAATTTAAGAATTATAAAAAATCAGTCAATTTATGCCAACCTGAGCTGATGGCTGAAACAGTTTCAGCTGAGCTGCCATGGTTGACAGTTTGCAGTTAATCAGGTTCAGCCAATTTTCCAACTCAGGTGGCTGGGCCAGCGTTAGCCAAGCTGAATTCTTTCAAGTGTAATTGGATTGACGAAAATGACCAGTCATATAACGTTAGACCAGAATTTGCTTTGGAGGAGTCTTTTGTCAATCCTCCCAAATTGTGCCCCCGCCATTTTCATTCTAAAATTAGTTATCCCATTTATAACATTAAATAAAATGGCATTCAAAGCTGCTGAAGCTCCTGCCAATACCCTTCATCTCCAGAATCTCCATGGGGCAATGGAACTCCTGGTTGAGGGTATTCCTATCCCCAATTTCCCTCATGATTTTGAGGAAGAGGCGAAGTATGAGATTGAGGAACTGGCTTTTGATGAGATCTGCCCCTGCATTGATGCAGCAAAAACCTCTCTTTTTGACCCTGATTATCCTAAAACCTGCCAGCGCATCAAGTCATTTATTTGTGCCTGCTCTCATCACTTTTGATGAGCATCAACTTGCTTAATACATTGAGGCAATGGACACTACTGGCCTCATTAATGAAGAAAAACCACAATTATATCTCCTTATGCCATATGTCGCTGATGCTCCCACCCCAATGTTTCAGCCATAGTCCACCAGCTAAAGCGGGCGCTGGACAAAAGTTTTTAAATCTTGCTCGCCTTCTGATATAGCTTTCTAGGCTGTTAGCTGAGGTGCCATAGTAGAAATTTTTTATCCTAATCCCTTTATTTGGCCCATTTGCAAACAAAAAGGCGTGGAGGCTCCCCCTTTTGGGTTGGGCACCACTAGTGCTAAAAAAGGGAAACTCCTACTTGCTGCCCCGCTGTGGCACTGGAAAATAACGCATATGATCTGCTCATTGGTACTCAATTAATGATCTAGTATGACGAAATTATCAATATGAAATGAGGATTTCTATCCCTTTTAAACTGTGGAGTTCCTCTAGTCTTTACAAAAGATGAGCCTAAGAAGAAGGAATATACATGCGTAGTTGAGTACCCTTCATACACCCTCACTTTTACTTATATCATATTAAGCAGAAACGCAAAAAAGCTGCCTGATTTTGTGGTTGCTTTAGAGGGCCTTCCATTGTATGCGTCAGAGGAGTTAGTAGTCAAAGAGAGTTAACAAAAGGTGATAGACACCAAAATTACCATGAAAATCCCCCACAACTGCCTCCTGCACTTAACAAGCATTGATAGAATAAGTCCTTTAGGACCTTGGGTGTTGCCTAGTATCCTAGGCCCAGCTTATCAGCGACTAATCAATCTCCTGTTGGGGGAATCATACTAACAAGGACATGGTCATTAAGAAACATCAGGATATTGGAATAGGCCTGCTGGTCCCTATTGAGTATATTAAACAAGTTCACTGTATTGGGTCTATGGCAGATATGGGCCTACCAGCTGATCTATCGTTATGTACTTTACCCACTGTTCAAATCTCTGATGTTCTAACCCCTAAAGAGCTTAATAAAGTTCATAAGTTATTGGAATCCTATAGTAATATTTTCTCTAAATCTGATACTGACTATGAACACATGAAGGGTTGGACTCACACTATTGACGTTGGGGATGCTTGTCCCATCTGATCCAAGCCCTACCAAAAATAAAAGTTGAGGAGCTACAGATGCGGATGAAGCTCAAACAAAAATTGGAAGATGGGTTGCTGGTACCTTCACAAAGCCCTAGGTCGTCCCCTCTTCTACTTATAAAGAAAAACGGAGGTCATTGGGTAGTTATGGACTAACATAATCTAAATAACCTTATCAAGTAGGACAGCTACCCAATCCCCCAAATTGACAACGCTCAGGCGCAACTATCTAGATCCAAGTTATTCTCCGCCATGGACTTGACTACTGGATGCTGGTAGATGGAACTTTCTCCACAAGATCAGAAGTGCACCCTTATCTGTAGAAAAGGCTTTTTCCAACCCATTTGAATATTTCAGGGGTTATGCAATGCGCCTGCCACTTTTCAGCGGGTGATGGATCATATTCTTCATGATA
>JAKSZP010001784.1:0-73212 GCA_022478985.1 Massospora cicadina
CACCTGATCTTTGTTAAGATACCCTGGTTTACAGTCTCTCTTGGCCTAACACACTGTCAGCAGCTATCCCTGATTGTGGCTCCTTCATAACTAGATCCCCACTTGGATCTTTAGTCTTCTCTCTGAGAGACTTCCAATTATTGCCTTCTGCAATAATATCCTTAAGATAGAATGACACAATAGAAGCTGATAGTCTAAATATACACCAATTAATAAGATAACTGTATATTAAAAACTTTTTTAGATAGTGGTATAATTATAGTAAAACCTAGAGAATTGTATAGTAGGGGATTTAGCTGTCTAACCCTCAGTTGACACCTCTTTGATGAGATTGCAGTCGTTGCCATTTAATCACCCTTCCTAATCTCAGCAGCGATGGCCTTCCCCATCCTGGTTAGGATTCCATAATTGGACGTCTTGAGACCTCAAATGGAAAGAGTCAGAAAACATGCCCCTAACGTTTACCTCTCATACCAAGTGAACCACCATAATTGGCTAGTGACCTGCTTAGGTAATAGGACTTGTTACCCATTATGGCAGGTCACTTCACCAACTGATTGATTATCTATTCTCAGGCGGCATCACTCACCTCACAACTTGATATTCTCTCCCAATCATTCGGTGATAAAACCTGACCAATCCCAATTGGTACACATGATAGTTAATCACTATCAGATGCCCCTATTTCGTTGTCAACTCCACCCAATGAGATCTTAGGTATTCATCCAGATTGATCCCTGATGGATACGACCAGGCAAATATCCCAAAATCCCCAAAACGTAGTTCCTCCAAAAGTTGGACCAGCCAATTTCTGATTCACTTCATCTTAGGGAATTTTCCCTTAGTGATACCAGGTAATCTATCAAACTGGGAATATGGGCAAAAATCCCAACACATCACCCCTCTTGCCTAGATTTCCAGCAAGATAAGGATTGGGGCATGAGAACACTGCTTTGGACACTTGGTCAAATACTTCATTGGGTTAAGTGGAGTATACTCATCAATACTCAATACTGCTTAGGATGACCTTTGGCATACGGCGTTCTTCCTCTTCCTCCTCACTATCAACTTCTCATAGCATAGTCCCCACAACCTTCTGTCATGCTGGGCAGATCAATTTACTTGTGACAATATTAGTCTCAGGATCTGTGTTTCCCCCCTTAGGGTATATGACCAAATTTCATATTCAGGATTCTTGGTCCAGCGTCCTTGATTTCCTGATTTACTCCTCATCCTAGACAGGAGACTCATGCCATCAATGTTCATTTCGCGGCTTAATCAAGAATACTTAATTTCTTATTCGCCCTTGTTATTTCGCTCATAACCTTTTGTCATAAATCATTCATAATTTTTCCCTTAGAGCTTATCTCATTAATTTTGAGATTAATTTCTCCAAAATTGGAGCTTAATGGATTGTAGAGTGCATAATGTCAATTTCCATATAAGTCTGACATCCCCCCCCTCGTCCAGCTCATATATCAAATTCTGAGTCATGATACCAGCAGCTCCTCAATAGTCTGTCCTATACAGACCTCCGTCTCTTCTAGCAGATGAGTCAAGATGCTTGACGGAACCTCTTTTTGGTCCTTCCAGGACTCATACTCCTAGTCTGGTGCAAGCGGCTAGTCCTTATGTTGATTTACTGGAAATGGTAACTAATCACTACAAAACCAAGCTGGCCATCGTTTTGAACAGCTCTCAGCTGACTCTTCCTCTGCAGTTGATTCCATAGTTGGACTTCAAAACCCTCCTGGATTCAGCTCCTTTTGCTGATGCTCCAAACATCATCATAGATGCTCCAGAGATTGTCAGTTGCTCTGGATCATTTGTTTCAGGATGGGTCAGACTTGCTCCCTGAGTTCCTCTTCCAACCAGGTCAATTTTACAAACCCGCTGTTCTGGTTTCTGAGCTCTCAATTGGGAACAGCATACACTTTGAGATCCCCTACGCTGAACTCTGGGCCCAAGTCACTGAGGCTTTGACATTAGCGCTGAATCCCTCTGATCTTGACAACCTTCTAGATCAGGATACTGCCGCTTATGCTCTTCGCTTTGCTGGCCAAGTTCTTTGAAGTAGGTCTATGAAGCTTCCAGCCTCTCTGGTTTCCACCAATCATTCAGCTTTAGCTTCCGCAAAGCCTGTAGTCACTGCTTGCAGTATGTAATCCACTCTCTGCACAACTATCTCTTCTCCGGCACTCCCCATCAATATCTTCCACTGATGGCATTAATAGGGGGCATGATTCAGCATCCCCTATTAAGTATTCCTTCTTTGTTGCCAGCCCACATGTCCGGTGTCCTTGATGAAGCCCATCTGCAGGCGCTCAGGACTAATCTTTGGCTCCTGTGCCATATCAAAATTACTTGGGGTTATTCACCAATTGCCTCTTTTTATACTGTTGCTTTCCTCCCTGCTCTAAGTTTTCGCGATAGGCTTCCTCTGACATCTCAATTTCCCTTCCCCTAGTTGCTTTTTCTCAGGGCTCAGCGTCCGGCAAATTAACATGTTTTCATGTAGGTCTCGCCCTCGCAAGTGTTCAATTGCATATCAATTTTAATGAGCTGTTCATTCCTATAACGATCCATCTTCTATCCCCCAAGAGGCGACATAGGCGGAATCATCCCCATACTGAGGATAATCAATAAAAATAAAAAATTATAAAAATATATCAGCTTTTTTATCTATGAGGTTTTTTTCCTAATATCTTTTATCAATTTTTATATATTTATTCTTCTTTTTTACTATTGGACTTGACCTTGTTTTGGTTCAGAGTTCCATCTTTCCCCCAAACTGGGTCCTGGGTACTTAAACCTACCAGTTTTCCATGGTTCAGAGATCCTTTTTTTGGATTTAACCATCTAGATTAGTTCAGAGGTCCTTTTTTGAACTTGACCTAATCATCAGGACATGACCAACTTAATGGTTCATCAGTCCTTTGGGAACTCTTTTATTTTTTCATCAATCCAATGCTTTAGATACTTAGCGTGGACTTGATTTACAACTCTTCCATTCAAGAGATTCTTGATGGAGTAAGCATTGGTTGCTGTATTGGCGATTACTTTGAATGGATTCAACCACAACGCATTTAATTTGTTTCTTCATCCAAAACAATGCGTATTGCAATAGGCAACTCTTTCCCCTATTCAATATTCTTCTAATGCCAGTCGGTTCTTGTCATCCTTCATTTTCGTTTGTATCCTTTTCTTCAAGGTTGTATTGAATGCTTGCGTTTTCATATTGATCTGGATACTCATCAGTCGTTTTAAGTATTACTTGGTACTCATCCCCGACGTAGGTTTTACCACTGAATATAAAATGGGCGGCAACACGGCCTTTCTTCCATATAATAATTCAAACGGTGGCTTTCCCATCACTGTATAATGACTAATGTTGTAGGTCAACGTCACCAAGCTCAGGTACATTCCTCATGAAGAAGTTCTCCCTGCAACTAGCTTCCTCAGCGTCGTGGCTAGCGTCCCATTGACCCATTCTACCAGTCCGTTTATCTCCAGCTGGTATGGTACTGACACAACTCCTCAGATCCCCATTATTTTGTTTAACCTTAAGATCACATGAGACGTGAAGTTGGTCCTATTGTCACTCAGAAGGACTTGCGGACATCCATGCCAGTATACCACTTGATCCAGGATAAATCTCGCAGTACTGGTAGCATCTACTTTGGTTAGGGCCTTCGTTTTGACCCATCTCATCAGATGGTTGATGGCAACTATGATGTACTTGATTCCCCCTGTGCTCATCATCAGCAGTCCTATCACATCAATTGACACCATGTGTCAGGAAAATCTTGGGCGGACCAGTCAGTATCCAGTTGTATTCTTGTGTGGTTTGTGCAGCTGGCACTCCACGCAACAAGCAAGATGATCCACAACATCATAGTTGATCAATTCCCAGTAATACTGGTGAATATAGTCAGTTCTTTTTCTCAGGCCTCCATGCTTAACAACCTTGTGAGCTGCTTGTTATATTGCTGCTCTTTTCAACGGTTTTAGGAATAATAGCCGCTTCCCAATGATCATCTTGAATTCTTATCCATCCATAGTCTCAGTGTTTTCCATCACTTTTCGAAGTGCACCTTGGATTTCTCAGGGCTCATCCCCAATTCTTCCTTTGATTATCTCTGGAATATCTTATCCACCTGTGGGTATACCAACTGGACCATTGGCAACTGCAATGAACCATCCACATTCTGGTGAGAAGCCCAGCTCAGTGGACTATCTCATAATTGTATTCCTGAAGCTTAAGTGCCCATTGGGCCAGTCGTCCTTCTGGTTCCCTAAGATTGTGCAGCTAATGCAACGAAGAGTGGTCTGTCACCACCTTAAAGTGCGTTCTGTGGACATACACCCAAAACTGCTTACATGCATAAATGACCGCAAGGCATTCACTCTCAGTCATGGTGTAGTTCCTCTCAGCAGCTGAGAGTGTCCGGCTCACATATGCCACTGGATGCTCATTCCGAGTTCATCTACTCGGCTCAGTATGGCGCTAATTGCCATCAAGAAGCATCAGTTTGAATGATAATCTCCTGATTGAAGTCTGGATATTTCAGAATCGTCAAATCTTTCAAATAAAGCATAACTCATTAAAGGAGTCCTGGGCCTTCTCATTCCATACAAAATTTTTTTTGGATCCTTTGATAAATGGAATAATGGCTCAGCTATTCA
Organism: Massospora cicadina; assembly: GCA_022478985.1. Classification (NCBI taxonomy): domain Eukaryota; kingdom Fungi; phylum Entomophthoromycota; class Entomophthoromycetes; order Entomophthorales; family Entomophthoraceae; genus Massospora; species Massospora cicadina. Next base: position 4,687 of record JAKSZP010001784.1, read on the forward strand.
GGTGAAGTCCTGAATAAATCTTATAATATATTGATACTCTTGGCTCTCATTCTGGCAATCTCATTTCATCCTGATCGGCAGATTTTCCCCAGTATTTACCTTGTGAATCAAATCTTTTGTGCATCCCAAATCATAGTCATTTTTTGGGCAAATACTCTCTGATACTTCTCAAATAGTTTGAGCACCTCATCCTGCTGGCCTTCCGGCAGATCAGCAAGCTGCTCCCAATCAACTAATAGGTTGATGCTTTTGGCTACCCCAGCTGGTAATCCCATTTTGTCAAGAGGCCCAAAATTGTGGAACCGTCTCAATTTGGCTATCAGGATCTCACATCATTTCTTAGGTCTGAAACTCAGAGACCATAAAATCGATACTTTATATGTTATATATATTCTTTTGTATTTTTCTTTTGCAATGGGACTTGTAACCTACAAAAAGGTTGAGAAGTCCTTTTTCCCCTTCATGAAAACTGGGTCCTGAGTACTTAAACCTACCAGTTATCTTGGTTGAAAATCTTATCCTCTTAAGATTTAATAAACCATTTGGTTCAGTGGTCCCCTTCTGGGACTTGACCAAAATCTCAGGACATAACCATTTAATGGTTCAGGGGTCCTCTGGGAACATTGAAATTATTTTCTCTTAGGTTCAATAATTCTGATTAGTATTGACCTTCACTATATGACAGCAGCGCTGTTTCCTCACGTATAGGCTACTCTTGCCAACTTTTTGGAAAATCTCTTGAATATTTGGCCTTTAACCCGACTAATTATACATACAACAGGTCCTAATTTCATCTCTTATTTCGGCAAATGATGCTTTGGATCCTCATATCTCATTAGCCAACAGTTTTATCCAATTGTCCGAATCATTTTTCTCCTGAAAATGATTATCCGCTTTTGTGGCTGTCCTTAATTACACAGGTCGTTCTGGCCTTATTAACTTCATCCAATTTCTCCTGATTTGATAAACTCATCTCCACCAACTTCTGATCATTGATTAAGTGTTATTAAGTTAAACTATTTTCTCCACTACCTTAGATCGATCATTTCCTATATTGACTTTGTCTCTTCATTGGTATGACAATCCAATCCTCCGGATTGATTGCTTCTTATTTCATCCAATGCCTCATCTAAACACTCACTATCAGGAATATTTAAATTGGACCCAATTTCTTCCTGAGTTAATCCCGCTGTTCCTTGGGACTAATTCCAGCGGGCCCAATTTCAACCCAAGTTGGCCCCACTGATTCTTAGGACTATTTTCAGTGGGCCCAATTCCAACCCAAGTTGCCCTGCTGATACTCTTCATCTCAAGTGGATGTACGGTGGAACTGCTTTTCTATCAGCACTAGATAGTTCCATATCTAGGCTGCAAGTCATTTTCCCTGAACTAGAGTATCTTCATTAGGCTTTACTCAGAACTCCTCTTCTGAGCTGGGTGAACGCCACTGAATGTGATCCCCTTCACGTTCTATATTCGTTACTTCCTTCAGTAACTTATTTATAATTTGGAAACATTTTCATAGAACATCATTTTCTATTTTCTTCAACTCAACTACCCTTGTAGTGAGCACCAACTTGTAAAAAATTATGTATGATTGATTATCAGCCATCAACCCAGTAACCTTTTTACTGCACAGGTTTGATTTACTTGTGCACTTTTTTTTTGTATAGAATGTATTAATTGATAATAGTATGGAGACTATTATCTGTAGTTGAGATTGAACTATTATTTTGGCCCAGCGCTTGGCCAGTATTTATGATTGTATACTCTTGAAGTCATACTCATAGGGATTCATTTCCTACACCCTTGTCCACCTGATCTTCGTTAAGATACCCTGGTTTACAGTCTCTCTTGGACTAACACACAGTCAGAAGCTATCCCTGGTTGTGGTTCCTTCATAACTAGATCCCCACTTGGATCTTTAGTCTTCTCTCTGAGAGATTTCCAATTATTGCCTTTTCCAATAATAACCTTTAGATAGAATGACACAATAGAAGCAGATAGTTTAACTATACACCAAATTGATAACATAACTGTAGATTAAAAACTTTTTTTAGATAATGGTTTAATTATAGTAAATCCTAGAGAATTGTATAGTAGGGGATTTAGCTGTCTAACCCTCAGTTGACACCTCTTTGATTAAATTGGAGTCGTTATCATTTAATCACCCTGTCTAATCTCAGCAGCGATGGCCTTCCCCATCCCGGTTAGGATTCCATCATTGGACATCTTGAGACCTCAATTGGAAATAGTCAGAAAACGTGTCTCTTATGTTTTTCTCTCAATCCTTTGAACCAACCATAATTGGCTAGCGACCTGCTTAGGTAATGGGACTTATTACCTATTATGGCAGGTCACTTCACCAACTGATTGATTTTCTATTTGCAGGCGGCATCACTCACCTCACAACTTAATATTCATTCCCAATCATTCAGTGATAAAATCTGACCAATCCCAATTGGTACACATGATAGTTAATCACTATCAGATGCCCCTATTTCGTTGTCAACTCCACCCAATGAGATCTTAGGTATTCATCCAGATTGATCCCCAATGGATATGACCAGGTAAATATCCCAAAATCCCCAAACATAGTTCCTCCAAAACTCGGGCCAACTTATTTTTATTCACTTTGCATTAGGGAATTTTCCCCTAGCAATACCAGGTAATCTAACAGGCTGGGAATATGGGCAAAAAATTCCAACACCCAGTTTTTTAGATAACAAGTACCTTACAGTTATATTTTCAATGTAACTCTTGGTGTCTGGGTCCGCTTCCTCTGAGTTGGAATTGTACAAGGTATTAGCCACTGAGCAACCAAATTGAATGATATGAGAATCACCAATTTTTTTTAATATAACTTAGAAATTTATATATGGAGCTATCGCCCCTTATTTCTAACTTTATTTTGAATATAACTCTCAGACTTTTCTGCGCTTCTCTTTTCCACATAGAAGACTACTCCCTTTAATCTTCCATGAGACCATATATACCTCAGTTCCCCATTCGGATGAATCCTTGGCTTGGTAATCTTCTATTATTCTTCCCTTTTTTGAATTACTCTCACTTGTATCAAATCATGGCATAAATCCTCTCATTTTGCCGAATGTCCTCATTTCGCTCAAATATAATTTGTGTATCCCTTTTTCAAAAATCTTGAGACTCGTCTTGATCTCCCTCCAATCTGCCAATATGGGTAGCATATCATCCAGTCATATCAACTTTCTGACATTACCCCCTTTGACTGGACGTTAAGTTCTTACTGTTTGTATGCTCGAAGGAACTTCACATGGACTCAGTTGATAATCTGACCCCCAATGAGTTCCTTAATTGTGTAGACATCCATGCCAGTCTTCTCAATAATCTCAAATGGGCCAACCCAAAGGTTGGAGAGCTTATTTTTTTCGTCCAAATCCATGCTGGTCATGGAATAAAACATAATCCCCCACAGCGAACAATGGAAGACCACTTAGGCGCTTCTGGTCAGCTTCATGGTCGCGAATTTTCTTAGCCAAACTGGTGGAGTAGGCTTCCATTTGCAACTTGATCAATGTATCCATGAGTTGATTCAGATATCGCTGAGGATTCACCCCACCTGTGTCCTCTACACACGAATATAGCAAAGCATGCATAAGTGTATGTTGACCATACAGCAGTTGAAATGGACTCTTACCAGTGGCAGAATGATAGCTAATATTATAAGCGAACACAGCAGTAGGTAGAAGGGCACTCCATTCTGAGGGCCAATCCATTATCAATTTGCGGAGTATGATCACTAGGGTTCCATTGACTCGCTCCACCATCTCATTTGATTCTGGATGATAGGGGTGGTCAAAAACCCGCGAATCGCCATCAACTTGTTTAACTTTTGCAGGATATGTGAAGTGAAGTTGGTTCCATTGTCCATCAGAATGAACTGCGAGCAGCTGTGCCACTGTATAACAGTCTATAATAAACTTGGCAGTGGTGACCGCGCCCAAGTTGCTTATAGCCCTGGCCTCCACCCATTGGGTCAAATGATCTATAGCAACAATTATATACTTGGATTGATTGGCCCTAGTCAACAGAGGGACCACTACATCAATAGGAACATTTTGCCATGCGAACTGGGGTTTCACTAGTTGGTAGGTGGTTTTCTTGTGGAAAGTTTTTTCCACTTGACACTGATTGTAACAGCTGACCATTTCCAATATGTCATAATGCATGCTTTCCCGGAAGTATTGGGGTCACAAAAACTCTAGTGTATTCCGCAATCCTCCATGGCCTACAGCCCAATGAGCATCCATAATTATTGAGGGTCTATCCAAAGGCTTGGGAAATTCAGCGTCAAGTCTCCAATCCACTTTTATAATTCTTCCCCTCATACTAAGGTATTCTTCCTGAGTCCATCTAACACCTTGATCACCTGCAGCATCTCATCCTGGTATTTGCTCGCCAGCATCTTTTTATACATTATATCAGCTAGATCCTCTGTGATAGCGACCATGGGCAACCAAGAAAGACAATCCGCGTTTTGATTTTTTGCTCCAGGTCAATGTAAAATCTTAAAATCATATGCTTGTAGCTTCAGAGCCCACCATTCGAGCCATCCTTCCGGTTCACACAGATCTTGTAACCAGTGAAAGGAGGCGTGGTCTGTCACTACTTGAAGTCTTGCCTCATGCAGATACACCTGAAACTGTTTGTAAGCGTAGATCACCGCTAAACATTCCTGATCAGTTACAGTGTAGTTTTGTTCATGACAGTTCAAGCTTCGACTATAGAATGCAACAAGGTGTTCCACACCATCATCATCCTTCTGGGATAATACTTCCCAAATAGCAGCGAGGGATGCATCCATTTGTACTATGAACTGTTTGTCAAAGTTGAGGTATTGAAAAATGGGTGCGCTTGCTAACGCAGTACACAATATATCAAAAGCATTCTGGAATCGTTCTGTCCAACCAAAAGAAGCGTTTTTTTTAATAACTCAAAAAGCGGGGCCCCAATGCAGCTGAAATTTGGAATGAACTGTTGGTAATACCCAACCATCCCCAGAAACACCTGAATGTCCCACTTATTTCCTGGCCAAGTCATCTTGCCTATCACATCCACTTTTGCTGGCTGCGGTTTAAGCCCAGTTGAATCCATGACAAACCCAAGGTATTCCAATTTTTCTTTAAAGGAATGGCAATTTCACGGCTTAACTTTGATATTTGCGGCAGCAAGGCGCTGAAACACTTGCTCCAAGTGGGTCAGGTGCTCTGTAAACATCCGCGAAAACACATTGATGTCATCAAGGTAAACTAAGATGCAGGACAGCTTTAAATCACCTAAAATTGTATCCATGGCATGCTGGAATGTAGCTGGAGTGTTACACAACCCTTACAGCATGCGTGTCAGTTGGAACAACCCTCTTGAGGTGATGATCGCACATTTCTCCTGTTCCATTAATGGCAATTCTAATCTGCCAGTACCATGAGATCAGATCCATGGCGGAAAAATAGTTCGCCCCACCCAATCAGTCTAATGCATCATTAATCCGTGGAAGAGGGTAAGAATTCTTCTTTGTTACATTATTGAGTTTTTGATAGTCAATGACCACCCAATTTGAGCCATCCTTTTTCTTTACAATGAGCACAGGGGATGCCCACGGATTGTTTGATGGTTCTAGCATTCCTTGCTCGATAAGTTTATCCACTTCATCAGAGATAACCTCTTCCGCTGCTTTAGAACGTCTAATAGGATTCAAACAAATGGGAGGGTGATTCCCCGTATCAATCTGATATACCACCCCATGAGCGCACCCCAAGTCATGATTGTTATTTGAAAATATATCTCGATACTTTTCAAATAATGAAATAGCCTTATCTTGCTGATCCACTGATAATCTCGTGAGCGCTTCCCATGGAACTACAGTTATTACGCTGAATAGGAGCGAGCTGGTAGTCCAAGATCTTCCCATGAGCCAAAATCATGAATATGACGAACTTACCCTATAGGGACAAAGTCTAGGTAAGCCACCACTTGGTGCCACCAGATCGTTATTGTCTCCTTCCGTAGGTTTGCTAGCAGCACCTTCACCTCCCCATTCCCAGGAAGCAGTAACCCTTGAGCTACATGTGGTTTGAGCCACGAGTGCTGATGAGGCGCCAAAATTTCTCCATAAAGCCCCTTAGGGACTTTGATTTCAAGCCCAGTCCCTATTATACTCTGGTGTCCAGATGATAGGCTTAAAATGCACATTGCTCGAAGTGGAATTCCTTTGTACTCATATATCTGGTTGTGGCAGGATCTTGGTCCACCAACTCAGTTGCTGGTAGCAAACAGGAATCACTCCATCACTGTATGCTATATTGACCTGACCAGACTGGACTGGATCCGTTGGGATTCCACCAGAGGAAAAATATACTGGAATCTTTTGGCCAAACATAGTAAGGGTTTCTTCCGCCATATTTATCATAATGACAAATTTCCACATGAAAGCCGCGCCAATTAACATATAGTAGTGGTTATCTGGCAAAACCACCGCTGAAGCAGACACCTGGACTGACCTGAATTGTAGAGGCAATGCGCTATATGCTCCTTCTGACACAGTGCTATGTGTTCTTGCGGTCCTGTATACTACTCGATGGTCCACATCCAGTTTCAATATAAGTTTAACCACCATCTGGGTGGAGATTATGTTCACAGGTGCTCCCATGTCTATGATAGCGCGGATTTTTGTGTTTTGAACAAATATGTCGCAATAAGTACATTCTGAGTAAGAAACACCATCAGTGGTTATTACTTGTACGTTCAAGGGCTTTGTGTCACTTAAGAAGGAAAAATACCCTTGCCGACCTGAGGATACTCACTAGCAATTTTCTCCACTGGAATAGCTACATTAACCCCTACTAAAGGAGTGATGTTCGGCGAAGAATCCGCGTTGCTGGTGCCAGTCTGTTCCAGGATCTGCCATGCATATGGCTTCTGCACATCTTGTCAGAACTCAGCCCAATTGGGTAAACTCTTACTCTCAGAAGTGGAAGCAGGGGTATCTAACGAAAGCTGCTGGTATAACAAATTATCTGATTGAGGCTCAATTTCTACTTGTAAAGTTGTTTGGCAATTGTTGGGGACAAGTGAATTGGGCTTAGCAGAGATAGAGCGTCCCATCTCTACTCCGCTAAAGTTTTTCTGCTCAATTATCTTAGTTGGCATTGCATAAACTTGTGGTTTGCTAGGGAAATTGGCTGCATAATGCCCTCTTGTCCGCACTGGAAGCAAGTGTTCATAAAAGGTACACTTATAAAATTTGGACCAGAAGGACCAGGTTGAAAATTGCCAGTAAGGTTCTAAGATCGCAGTCAAACTGGTGAAGCATACATGGGCTGGAAAGGGTCTACTGACTCATATGAGGGACGAATATGTTCCAGTGGCTGATAACCCAGTCGCTGCGGCCTATATTCAGAAAAGGATGGTGCGGGGGCAACGGAGGTTTTTTGGGCTACGTTGGGGGTGCTGTTCGTGGTGGAGAGTCGACGTAAGGCATTCATGATTCAAATAAGTATGGTATCCCTGTCCAGCACATGAGACATAGCGTTATATAGTTCCTGATATGGTTTGACCGCCACCATCATTGCTATACCTACATCCTCAGTGGTCAAAATATTAGCTCCTAGTAGAATGTGATTCTTCCGCCAAAAACCGCTCAGCAAATTCTGAAAGGGTCTCGTTTTGGTAAAACTGTATAGTTATAAGTTCAGCTTTCCATTGAGACATCTTGTTTGCGCCTCCAAACACCCAGATAACAATTACTTTTACTTGTGCGTAAGACACCGAGCTATTTGGAAGATAGCAGGTCACTTGATCAGTGCTTTCCACATCTAAAGCGGACAGCAACAACTTCACTTTTTACTGATTGGTAGCCCCTTCCACAGCAAATTTGAAACGTTTAAAGTAACTGTGTAGGTTCCCGTTACAACTGAAAGGAGGTAATTTTTTGATATGAACAAATTCTCTTTGCTTTAGGGTCCTGCTGCAAGGGGCAGGCGAATTGTTTTTGGAGTGACTATGGGAACCATCATTTGGTGCGTTATCATACTGCCAGCTGGATGAGCTTGAACCCGTCAAAATGGAATCAGAAGAAGTGGTGTCATGCGCGGGGTCCATTGTATTACCCAATGGATACTTGTTTGCTGATCCATAACATTCTTCCCCCAAGTCGCCACTAACTGCCCCATTCCTCTTGGCTCTGGTATGCCCTGCGAACTGTTTGTTAATCAGCTGTTCCACTTTAACTGAATAACATTTACACCGTCCATCCTGATATTCCTGTTGCAGCATTTTATACTGATGTTGCAATTCCTGGCGTAATTCCCTTTCCTCATTCAGTTTTTGTTCAATAGTTTGTAATTGCAAAAGAACTTCCTCGAATATTCTGCAGGCAGGTCTGCTGTCAGCTTGCGTTTCCTGCTTGCTGGTTGGCATTGTTTATTTGGTTAACAAGGGATTATTGTTCCCACACCAATTCCTCATTGGCCTGTCGAAGGGTATCAAGGCGCCCTTGCATGTCTGCCTACTCTCTTGTCTCACTGATAAGAAGAGGAAAGGCTTGTTGGCGCTCTTCATGACTAATGACTTCCAGTTGTGTAACTTGACGAATAAGCTGGAGATACTCAGGAGATGTTGACCAAAGGATAAGCGCATTATCTGTCATTTGCTGGTTATTCCATTTGATAAAGAGTTGGTTTACTTCTGTCAATAGAGAGCCGACTTGGGCCACCACTTGCTGTTCCATCAGGGTCATTCTTTCCTTGAGCTGGGCAATCACAGTTTCAAGAGCTTCCGCCCATTTGGCTAGCTCTGTCATACAGCGCTCAGTATTATTCACCAAGGATGCTACATCCTGAATCCACTCCGCTGATAGGCCATGCTGTTCCAGCAAATCTCTTATTACTTGAGGTAATTCTGAGTTTAACTGGTACTAGAATGTCCAATCAACAGTGGACATCCCCAACACAATGATCCATCTGTGCCAGCACCCCTTGTTTTTTCTGAAAATGAACAATTGAGGTGGTCAAGCAGGAGGTGAGTATTGTGCTGCTGTGCTTGTGCAAACTGCAATACATCTCCAATTTCAATATTATGGCGAGCCAGAACATGCAATAGCTGGCAAATCAAAGGTTATACATGAGTGACTAAATATTCCTCAATTCCTTGGGTAACGAGGCAGCGAGCTAGCCCTGTAGTAGTTGCATCCAAATAAGACATGTACAGCGCATATTGATTCTCTTGACCGCGTTGGTTATGATAGACTCAGGGCATTTTCCCCAGTCTCATCCTCATATAGGCGATATTTGTGCAACAGCCATTCCATAATATTTCTCAGTTGTTGGGGAGTCACATTCATGGAGCGTCTTGATGGTTAGTCATCAGCTCCTGGAAATTATTAAATAGTAAATTAATCATAACTTCATCTTCCCCTAGTTTGGTAACAGTAAATAATGCTGGTTTAGGGTTAGGTGCCTCCCAGGCTCCTTCAGCATACTACGCTTGGAATACAATCAGGTTATGTCATAATGAATGAGGACTTGTCATCGTGTTTTACCAGCTATAGTTGCTAAGTGGCCCCCTGTAGTGAGCACCACTGTTAATTCTTGGCGTCTGGGTCCACTTCTGCCAAGTTTAATTTGCACAGGGTATTAGCCACTGAGCAACCAAATCAAACAATATGAGGGTTGCCAATTTTTTAATAAAACTCAATAAAATAAAAAATATTTGAGGTGGGTTGACCTTGGGACAAATATACCACATCGAGAAGTTTTCTAGCCAGTATAGGTTTTGAACTCAAAACCTTCACTTGGGGTGGAAGCAGCTTTACCTGCTCAGCTAACCACCCTTAAAACTCAATAAAATATATATGGAGATATCACCCCTTATTTCTACCTTTATTTTGAATAATTGGCAGACTTTTCTGCGCTCCTTTTTTCCTCATAAAATACTTCTCTTCTTAATCTTCCATGAGATCTTTATACCTCAGTTCCCCAGCTAGATGCATCCTCAGCTTAGTAATCTTCTATCCTTCTTCCCTTTTTGAATTACTCTCATTTGTATCAAATCTCGGCATAAATCCTCTTGTTTTGCCAAATATCCTCATTTTGCTCAAATATAATTTGTGTATCCCTTTTTTGTAAATCATGAGACTTGTCTTAATCCCCTCCAATCCGCTGATATGGGTAGTTTACCATCCAGTCATATCAACTTTCTGACAATCAATTTGTTGTATATAAGACTATCAGCTTCTATTGTGTCATTCTATCTCAAGGATATTATTGCAGAAGGCAATATTTGGTAGACTCTCTGAGAGAAGAGTGAAGATCCAAGAGGGGATCTAGAGATGAAGGAACCACAATCAGGGATAGCTGCTGACTGTGTGTTGGGCTGAGAGAGACTGTCACTGGGGTATCTAAACAAAGATCAGGTGGACAAGGGTATAGGGAACAAATCCCTACGAGTACAGCTTCAAGATATTTAATTGGAATTACTGGCCAAGCGTTGGCTAAATAAAAGTTCAATCTCAACTAAGGGTAATATTCTTCATACTAAAATTGATTAATACATTCTATACAACACAAAAAAGTGCACAAGGAAATTGAACCTGTACAGCAAAAAGGTTACTGGGTTGCCCGCTGATAGTCAACCTAGAGTAAATTTTTACAAGAGGTCAGGAGGAACAGGATTCTCCACAGCTCTAACCTATTCCCCATCTAGGTTGTGGGTCCTTTTCCCTATTCCTTAGTTGCAGACGACTCTTTTGCTTGTACCACATTGACCTGATCCTTCAGCTTCTTGCAGTGCACAGCAAAATTTTCCTTCCCACCAAATTGATAGCATACCTTTTCTTTCTTATTTGTCCATCTAAATTCTTCAGGATTATTCCTCAGCACGATTCAGCTGTTCATCTCTTTAGATCATTTGTCCCCTTTGTGGGATTCAAATTGTTCACCGGATTGGATTTGGAAACTTCTGTTTGGGGCATCAAAGGTTGCTCCCAAAATTTTCAAAATTATCTACCATTTGTAAGATAGTAATTTCAATTTTGAACATGGAAGACATCATGCGGTGCAAATTGCAATAGGGCCAAAGGGCTGCTTGTAAGGCGATTCTGGCATTGAAGTCATCCAGTGCTTTTGCTCCAACCAGGATTTGCGACTCCTGGTAGAACCAATCCGTGAAGCTTGCTAAAGACTCATCTTCATGGAACTGGATTCCCATAAACTCCTGTTTGCGCTTCAACATGCACATTGGACTCCCAAATTCCTTCATGATGGCCGCCTTAGCCTCTGCATATGACCAGCTGTCCCCCTTCCAGGTGGGGTAACATTAAGTTTTGACTTTGGTGTCTATGCAATTCATGACCTTCAACGCCTATTGCAATCACCGTAGCTGTATATGGTCATATCAAACTGTCAGAAAAACAGTGGGGCGTTATCCCAATGAAACGTCGGCAATTTCAGCATTGCTTAAATTCCTCCGAGTTATCTCTAGCCAATTCTTGAGGTTCAGCGCTTAGCTCACTTGGGTTTGACTTCAGGCATCATCTCTGAAATGGCAGTAAAATTGGGCGGCATGTTTCTTAGGGTATTTGACTTCCCAATTATTGTGCAAGGACTTCTTTCTTAGCATCGTTTGCCACAAATGGCTCACAATTGCATTTGTGAGTTTTTAGCTACTTGACCTGCTTTATCAGTCACTTGATATCAGCACTGAAATATCTCAAATGAACGTGATCCGCTTCTCACTCCATTTTCAGATATAAGACCTCTCAAATTAGTTCCCTTCTTTCTTCTTTAGCGAAATTATTTTTCCACGTAACTCATTTATAAAACTCATGACAACATTGATCCCTTCCTCCACCTTGGCGACTTGTTCTTCCAAGGCTGCAAATTCTTGATGATCTGCTGAGTTTAAGGCGTTCTAATTTACAGTAGCTAACTCCATCCATAGTTTTTGTAACTTGTCTTTATATGACATCCTCCTAAGTTCTTTTACTCAACTACACCCCTGTAGTGAGCACCAATTTGTAATAGTTTACGGGTCTTGTTATTATCAGCAATTAACCCCTATAAACTTTTACTGCACAGGTTTGATTCTTGTGCAATTTGTCCACGTTGTATAGTATTTGATATTATTGATTAATAATAGTATGACAACTATTATCCGTAGTTGAATGGAATTCTTGGATCTTGGCCCAACGCTTGGCCAGTATTTCCACTCAAACATACTTGTGATGGCTTGATATAGGTATTTGTTTCCTCGTACTGTCCAACCAAATCTTCTCTAAAATTACTGTTGACAGTTTCTCCAGTTTGACACACAATTGGCAGCAATAACCAATTGTTTCTCCTTCTTCTCTGGATCCCTACTCAGATCTTTAATCTTTTTTTAAAGAGTCTCCCAATTATTGCACACAGCAATAATATCCTTGAGAAGAATAGAACAATCAAAAGCTGATAAAGGTTACTACTTAAACTATATACCATATGAAAAACTATAGAACTCTAAACTATATAATTTGTTTTACTTGTGGTTTCTAATATAAGTAAATTCTAGGGAATTTATAGTGGAGATTCGGTCATCTAACCCTCAGTTGACACCTCTTCAATGAAACGGCAGCCATTGCAGTTAATCATTCATCCTCATCTCAGCAGCGATGGTCTTCCCCATCCTGGCTAGGATTCCATCGTTGGACATCCTCAAGACCTAAACGGAAAGAGTCATAAAACATGTCCCTAACGTTATTCTCTCAATCTAAGCGAACCAACCATATTTGGCTAGCGACTGCTTAGGTATTGGGACTTGTTACCCATTAAGGCAGGTCACAACAACTGATTAATTTGCTAGTTTCAGGCAGCATTACTCGCCTCACAACTTACTCCTTACATTCCCAATCATTTGGTGATGAAACCCGCAGATCTTAATCAGTACACCTGATAGTTAATCACTATCAGATGCTCCTATTTCACTGGCAACTCCAAATGAGATCCTAAGCATTCGTACAGATCAATCCCTGATGGATATGACTAGGCGAATATCCTAAAATCCCCTGAACATAGTTACCCCAAAATCAAAGTCAACTGATTTCTAATTCACCTCGCATTAGGGAATTATCCCCTAGCGAACTCTGGTAATCTAGCAGTCTGGGAATATGGGCAAAATTCCCAACAACGCTGAAAAAGTAAGTGTGATTTCTTTAAGTCCCAGATCACCTTCCTGGGCAACGTCTTGTTTGACCATAGCCACATGATAACTCCAGATAAGGAGCAGGCGTTTTCAAGTGGCCCACCCCAACTTTAGTCAATGAATTGAGGAGTTTTTGGGACTGTACGTTTCTTAAGAAATTCACGCCAAACCTTTCTGAGGTGGCTACGCCCTTGTATAAGGCAAATGGAGTAAAGATGCCCCAGTGGTACCCCAGAGCAGGATGCCTTCCAAGTGGTAAAGAGCACCCTGTTGTCCAACTTTATCCTTTTCCATATAGATCCCAAGGAAGAGCTTATTATAGCTAATGATGCCTCCAACTTTGCCATAGCGGCTGCCTTATTACAAATAGGCTAAGGTGTATTAGAGCATCCAGTGTTAGTTTTCTCTGAAGATGTCTCTACCTAAGTTAAATTATGTCGTATATGCAAAAGAATTATTGACAGTGATTAGGGCGATAACTTATTGGTGTCATCACTTGCATGGCTCATCTCACTCTTCCACGTATGTACAGATCACTGTGCCTTATTGTACTACTGCGCACCTCATGTCCTGACCCCACGGCAAACCTGTTGGTATGAGACCCTGGCCCAATTTGTGTTTTCTTATGAGTTTACCAAACGCTAAGAGAATGATTTGGCGGACGCTCTGAGCCAGAGCCCTGCATTAGCTCCAGATCCCAAGGAGGTGGAGGTACACAATACCCACTTGATGATTCTGCCGGGTAATATTGTGTCTTAACATCCCCCTCTTGACCCACAGGTCAGCGTTTGCTCCCCAGAAAAATGCGGAGGAATATGTATGTTCAGAAAGGTGGTCCTTTAACAGCCATTGTCAGCAGATTATACTATGATCCTCGCCAAGAGCAAGCTGAATCAAGAAGATAATACTAGAGTGTACCGCGTAAAGGACGAGATGGTGTGGTTTCAAGGTCTCCTATGGGTTCCTGATGGACCATTTCACCTGAAAAAATCCGGGATCATCATGATAGGACACCTTTGGATATCCTGGGTAGGCGAAGACTCTAAAGCTAATTTTTCACATCTATAATTGGAAGGTATTTCCCGTGCAAGTTTCAAGGTATTGTAAGGAGTGCCTGGTCTGCAACCAAATGAAATTAAACCGTCAGCCCCTCATGGGGTTGCTGGTTCCAGTACAAAAGGCTGAAGGGCCTTGGACTTCACTATCAGTGGATTTCATTGTGGAGTTACCTGCATCTTATGGCTACGATGCCATCATGTAGTGGTGTACCGTTTTATAGAGTTCCCCAAATTTATTCCATGTAGAAATATGGTAACCACAGTGGAGATGGCTAGGCCATTTGTATTTCATGTGTTCTTCCTGCATGGGTGCCCCATGAGATATTTAAGAATCAAGGTCCCCAGTTTACTTCTGTTTTTTAGAAGATCATTTAAGACTCTTCATATTCCCCCTGATGCTCAACTGCCAATAATCCCCAATCAAATAGGCTGATGGAACGAGTGATCCAGTATTTGTAACAGTCCCTGAGGTGTTAAACTGCCATGGATCATTCAGAGTGGGTTTCTCGCCTTCTTATGGCCCAGTTTAGCTATAACAAAACTTAACATGAGTCTATTGGTTAATCCCCATTTGTTTCCAATCATGAGTTCAACCCGGCCTTCAACATGGAGCTCAGCTGTGGATCCAAAGATGAAGCAGTGGTGGACTTTGCAGGATTATCAAGAAATTACACCAGGGATTTTCCACGACTTTGAAAGTGCAATGAAAATTTACAAGGAGAACGCTGATGGAAAGAAACGGGTAGGTCCTGCGTACAAGGAAGAGGATCTTTTGAAGCTTAATGCTTGAAACATCCTTTATCAAGCAGCCATGAAAAAAGCTGGGACAAAAAGTATTGGGCCTCCTTTGTGTTGTTGGAAAGGTGGGATGCGCCTATACCAGTAGGATCTCCCACATCATTCCGGATTTTTGAAGTCTTTAATGAAAGCAAGATGACGTTGTTTAAAGCTTCCCACCAGAGAATCTGGAGGCTTATCTATTTGAATGGGGTTCCAGAGTGGGAAGTGGATGAGATCTTAGCCACACGCAGTGTAAAAAGAAGGCTTGAGTACCTTATTTCTTGGAAGGTATTCAATGCAGTAAAACAGATGGGTACTAATGCGCAACTGTGCCCATGTCCAATATCTGATTAGTTTTCATGACCATTTTCCCGAGACTGGAGGACCCAAGTCAAAGCAAACCATCACCGTTATGAAGCTGGCCTCGGCCCACAGGAACTTTTTCCTGGCAAAAGCCCCTGGAGGAGGATGGAGCCCTAAAAGAACAAGAGGGCAATGTCATGGCTACATGACATAATTGAGGGGACAGACTATAAGCACTAGGCTGGCCTTCAGGAGACCAAAAAGTTCAAGTTAAAAGGTCTTCCTGACTTTAAACATACCCCTTGACCATCGCTGGTACAAGCGAGATATGTCCAGGTTGGTCCTGGGGATGTGCATGATGTTTGGCCCAGCGTTACAGCCAGGGCATTAAAACGCACCAGCTATGTTTCAACTCTAATGGTTCATTATATTTACTGGAGGAACAGGGATCCAAAATGTTTCATTTATAATATTGCTAAGTCAAGAAGAGTCAATTTATGACTATAACTTATGTTTGGACAATCTCAGGTTACAGGACCCTGGTCAATGGTAGCACGTGTCTATTTGTTCTCCTAAGCTTAGCACCACTTCTGCTAATTGACAACTCTCCTGGTGTTTAATTGTGGTTCCTCAAGACCAACTCTTTTCATTGGTTGTCTAGTTTAATAAAAATCCGTTCATTTTTTCCATGTGCATTATTTGTCCTGTTAGCCGACCTCCAAATGTCCCACATTCACCAAATGCATGCCGCCCTTGCTTGGGCTCTTCTGTCCACCATCCTTATGGGTTGTACTTTTTTAATCTTTCTTCAAAATTAGGTTCCATAGCAGTGGTGTGGGCCCTCACCCCCCTCTATGGGAACTGGAGCGTTACAGACACGCTCTTAACAACAATTCTCCTCACAGAGAAAATGTTCCTCTGATGCTACCTGTTGTAGTATCAAACTTTTTGGTATACTGTTCACGCCCTTGTGAATCTATGGTTGACACTCTATGATATGTTCATTATATATTGCTTTGGGACTCAATGGATGCTAATCCAACCTCTCTATTGGCAGCCTAGCTTTAAGCAATCCATGATATATATTTTCCTGATCAAACATAGCAGATATTAGACTAGTTACTGTATTTTTCTCAATGGCTAATCTCATACTGGATACTGGCGATTATTTCACTTAAATCACTATAAGTTAAATCAAAAAGAATAGAACGGAGATTCTGTGGAAAAGATTTTTAGTAATTAAAAAGTGTAGTATTTTATAATTCTCTGAAAAAATTAAGAAAGAATTGAATTATAATTGAAAGTAAATTAGAATTTAAGTATTGTTTTTTCAAATTTTCAGGATCACCTAGTGAGAAGGCGTCTAACTGCCAACTTTTGTTGCTTCATCCATTTGAGCTAATTCTTGTATCTGCAAGTTCCTTCTCACGGTGATTACCCTTGAACCTGGATGTCCAGGGGCCCTTTCATCTGTCCTCACAACTTGTTATGGGTTTTATACTTTTCTTCAGATGTCGCTTTAGTAATAAATCTGGTAGTATGCTTGTCAACGTCTGGTTCAGTCAATAGAGCTCCTTTAATGCACCTTGAATTGAGTTTTCAAGTGCCTCTAAGAATTTGTTATTTTACAGATTTGATTATATTCACTCTTAAACCTCACTCATTTACTTTGTGTTAATTTGAATAAATTATCATTTCATCATCAGAGAGTGTGAATTATTTTGGACCCTGTAAAAATTTATTGGGGATGATTGTTATCAGCTGATAACCCCTATAAACTTATTACTTGCACAAATTCAGTTTTTTTGCAAAAAGTCCGTGTTGTATAGTTGTTGATATAATCAGTTGATAATAGTATGACAACTATCATCCATAGTTGAATGATAGTCCTAGATCTTGACCCAACGCTCAGCCAGTATTTCTGCTCAAAATACTTGTGATGTCTCAAAATAGGGATTCGTTCCCTTGTACCGTCTAACCTGATCTTCTCTTAAATAACCGTTGACAGTTTCTCCTGTTTGACACATAGTCAGTAACAATCCCCAAGATTCCACTTTTCTCTGAATTTCTGCTCAGATCCTTACTCTTTTCTTTAAAGAGTCTCCCAATTATTGCACACAGCAATAATATCCCTGAGAAAGAATAGAACAATTGGATGCTGATAAAGTTACTAAGCTGGTATATCTACTGTATACTCTGTATTACTTAAAGCTATATACCGGATAAAAACTATTTCCTATTGGTGAATTCTAGGGAATTTATAACGGGGGCTTCAACGCCCAACCCTCAGTTGACACGTCTTCAATGAAACGGCAGCTGTTGCTGTTGAATCACCCATCCTTGTCTCAGCAGCGTTGGTTTCCCCCATCCTGGCTAGGATTCCATCATTGGACATCCTTGAGACCTAAAACAGAGAGTCAGAAAACGTGTCCCTAACATTTTACTCTCATTCCCCACATGAAGCAACCATATTTGGCAAGTGACCTGCTTAGGTAATGGGACTTATTACCCATTAAGGCAGGTCACAAACCAACTGATCAATTCACTATTTTCAGGCAGCATCACTCGCCTCACAACTTACTCCTTACATTCCAAATCAGTTGGTGATAAAAACCTGACTGATCTCAATTGTTATACCTGATAAGAATCACTATCAGATGCCCCTATTTCGTTGACAACTCTGCTTGACGAGTTATTAAGCATTCATCAAGATCAATTCCCCAACGAATCCAACCTGGAGAATATTCTAAAATCCTCTGATCATAGTTGCCCCAAAATAAGGGTCAACTGATTTCCAATCCACCTCACATTAGGTAATTATCCCCTAGCAATTCCTAATAATCTAGCCAGCTTGGAATATGAGCAAAAATTCCATCACATCCCCCTCTTGTATAGATTTCCAGCAAGAAAAGGACTGAGGTAGGAGAACACCGCTTTGGACAGCCAGTCAAATACTTCATTTGCTCAAGCGGAGTATGATCACCAATACTCAAAGCTGCTCAGGATGACCTTTGGCATGCAGCTCTTTTCCTATTCCTCCTCGCTAATGCCTACTCAGATCGCGGTCCCCAAGATCTACTGTCATGCCAGGCTGATCAATTTACTTGTGACGATATTAGTCTCAGGATCCAGTTTTCCCCCCGTCAGGGCATATGACCCGCTATCATATCCATGATTCTTGGTCCAGCGTCCTCAATTTCCTGATTTTTTCCTCATCCTATACAGGAGACTCTTGCCATTGCTGTTTGTTTCACAGCTCAATTAAGAATGCTCTTTTATTTACGCCCTTGTTATTTTTCTCTCATAACTTCTTGGCTCATATCATTCTTAATTTTTCTCTCTTGAGCTTATCCCATTAATTTTGAGATTAATTTCTCCAAAATTGGAGCTTAATTAAATGTAGTTTGCATATTGTTGACTATCATATATAAGTCCGACATCCCCCTCTCGTCCAGCTCATATATCAAATTCTGAGTCATGGCACCAACAGATGCTCAACAGTTTGTTTGATCAAGATCTTTGGCACTTCCAGCAGATGAGTTAGTCTGTACTACGGAACCTCTTCTATGGTCCTTCCAGGACTCATATGCCTAGTCTGGCACTAGTGGCTAGTCCTTCCATGAATCTACCAGAAACAGTTTCAATCCTTTGGAAACCAGGCTAGCAATTGTTTTGAATGACTTGCAGTCAATTCTTCCTCTGTCAGTTATTCCAGAGTTATATTTTGAAGCTCTCCTTGATTTGGCTCCTTTTGCAGATGCGCTGAACATCATCATGGATGCTTTTGAAATAATTCCCTTTGCTCTTAATCGCTACTTTCTGGCTGGGTTAAACTTGCTTCCTGACTTCCTCTTCTGACTCGGACAGTATTACAAGCCAGTTGTTTTAGCCACCAAACTCACCATTAGCAACAGCATTCATTTCAAACTCCCCTACACAAAATTAAGAGCCCAAGTCACTGAGGTTTTATTTATAGCACTGAATCCTTCTGATCTTGAGAGCATCCTAGATCAGGATATCTCCACTTATACTCTTTGGTTTGTTGGCTAAGTTCTCAAAGTTGGTCCACGAAGCTTCCAGATTCTCCCAGGTTTCATTTTTCCTTCAGCTTCAGCTTCTGAGAAGCCCATAGTCGTCAATTTCAGGATGCCATTTGCTCTCTGCATTACTATCTCATCTCCAGAACTTCCCATTGGTATCTTCCGCTGATGGCTTTAATAGGGGGCATGATTCGGCAACCCCTATCTAGTATCCCTTGTTCACTTCTGGCCCATATGTTCAGTGTTCTTGACAAAGCCCATTTGAAAGTGTTCAAGAATAATCTTCCAGCTCCAGTACCATATCAGGATTACTTGGGGTTATTCGCTGACTGCCTCTTACTGTACTGTTGCTTCCTTCCCCGCTCTGGGGTATCACTTTTTGGCTTCTTCCCACATCTCAATTTCCCTTCCCCTAGTCACTTTCTCGCAGGGATCTGCATCTGCTCAATAATTTGGTTTTATGTAGGTCTAGCCCTCGCTAGCATCTGATCTCACATCAATTTTGATGGGCTATTCATTCCTACAGCAATTCATCCTCCCTCCCCCAAGAGGTGACTTAGGCGGAATCATCCCCGCACTTAGGACAATCAATAAAAAATAAAATTATTAAAATATAACAGTCTTTCTATATGTTTTTAATAAACATTTTTTACAATATCTTTTACAATCTTTTATTTTTTTTCTTCTTTTCTTCCATGGAACTTGACCTTGCTTCAGTTCAGCAGTTCATCTTTTATATTTTTCCCCCAAACTAGATCCTATGTATTCTTCGACCCCCAGTTTTCTATGTTTCAGAGGTCCTTTTTTGGACTTAACCATCTAGATTGGTTCAGAGCTCCTTTTTGGATTTGACCTAATCATTAGAACATAACCAACTTAATGGTTCAGCGGTCCTTCAGGAACTCTTTTTTTGTTATTTTTTCATTGATCCATTGCTTAAAATACTTAGCATGGTCTCAATTTACAACTCTTCCATCCAAGAGATTCTTGATGGAGTAGGCGTCAGTTACCGTCTTGGCAATAATCTCAAACAGACCCAACCACAATGCATCAATTTTGTTTCTTCTCCTAAAACCATTCATACTGAAATAGGCAACTCTTTCACCTATTCAATATTCTTATAAGGCAGGTCAGTTCTTATCATCCATTAATTTTGCTCATATCCTTTTCTTCAAGGTCATATCAAATGCTTGTGATTTTTTTTCAGGATATTTGTTAATCATTTAGGTACTGTTCGGAACTCATTCCTGATGTTGGTTCCACCACCAAATATAAAATTGGTGGCAACGTGGCCTTCCTCCCATATAGCAATTCAAACGTCATTTTTCCTGTTGCTGTTTAATAACTAATGTTGTAGGCAAATGTCACCAAACTCAGGTACTTTTCCCATACAGAAGTTCTTCCTACAATCAGCTTCCTCAGCATTGCGGCCAGCGTTCCATTAAATCATTCTACCGGTCAATTTGTCTCTGGATGGTAGGGTACAGACATGAATCCTTAGATCCCCATTATCTCATTCAACCGTGGGATCACATGAGACATGAAGTTTGTCCTATTATCGCTCAGCAGGACCTGTGGGCATCCATGCTGGTATACTACTTGATCCATTATGAACTTTGTGGTGCTGGTAGTGTCCACTTTTGCCAGGGCCTTCATCTCAACCCATCTTGTCAGATGGTTGATCACAACTATTATGTACTTGACTCTCACTGTACTCATTGTCAGTGGTCCCATAATGTCGATGGACACAATATGACAGGCAAATCCAGGGCTGACTAGTCAGTATCCATTTGTATTCTCATGTGGCTTATGCATCTGGCACTCCACGCAACAAGCTAGATGATCCATGACATCATAGTTGATTGACTCCCAGTAGTAGTACTTGTGAATATGATTGGTTGTTTTTCTCAGTCCTCCATGCCTGACAACCTTATGTTTTTTGGAACAATAGCTGCTCTTTCTGACAGCTTTGGGAATAGAAACTGCTTCCCATTAATCATCTTAAGCACTTGTCCATCCATGGTCTTGGTGTTTTCCATTGCTTTTTATAGCAAGCCTTGATTTTTTAGGGCTCATTCCAGATTTCTTTGTTAACCGTACTCTGGAATAACTCATCCGCCTGCTGGTATACCATCTGGACCATTACTAACTTGATAAGCCATCTGCATTCTGGTGAGAAGCCCCCACTTGGTGGACAATCTCATTGTCATGTTTTTCCCTGGGTTAAGTGAAAGCCTTGTCAAGGGAAGGTTTGATACCCCCATTTGAGGGGCGTAAATTCCAAACAGCTCAATAGATTTGAGAATAAGGGTCAAATCTATATTTACTAGCAAGTATACCAAATTTGGGGCTTCATATAAATACTTCAAATTCAAGGAAACATTAGATCCCCATTCCTTGAGTCATGTGAACTGGGTTATCAATTGACCTGGTCATGAGGGCGGCGAGATCTGAGTAAGGTTCAGAACAATATTCAATCCAGAAGACCAGGAGAAATCCTACATGGATGGGGCCACAATGATCCTTGAGGCACCTGTCCCCACATACTCTATAAAAAGCAATACATATTAGCATAACTATAGTACTTTTTTCATAGGATATAAGTTTATTTTTTTATATAAGTTCAATTTATTCCAATGACTAATGTCTCATCCATCGTCGCGTCCAGAGCTGCCCCTGTCCTCTAGGCTGACCCTTGCCCCATGCAGTCAGCCTACTTATTGGGTTCCCCAGCGTTAGCACCAGCGAGTGCATCTAGTGGAAACCCAATACTCATAATCATAAGCCTGTGGCTTTAGTGCCCATTGGGCCAGTGATCCTTCTGGTTCTCTCAGATTGTGGAGCCAACGCAACAAAGAGTGGTCCATCACCACTTTGAAGTATGTTCCATGGATGTACACCCAAAACTGTTTACAGGCGTAAATGACTGTAAGATATTCCCGCTCAGTTATGGTGTAGTTCCTCTCAGTGGCTGAGAGTGTCCAGCTCACATATGCCACTGGATGTTTATCCTCAAGTTCATCAACTTGGCTTAATATGGTGCTGATCGCCATCAATAAAGTATCAGTTTATATAATAAATCCTTGATTGAAATTTTTGATATCTCAAAATTGGAGGATCTATTAAATATTGGCGTAACTCATTGAAGGATTGCTGCGCTTCTTCATTCCATACGAATCCTTTCTTTGGATCCTTCAACAGATGGGATAAGGGTTCAGAGATTCTGGGAAAATCCTGAATAAATCTTCTATAGTATCTGACCAAAACAAGGAACACTTGGATATATTGGACACTCTTCAGCACAGCCATCTGTTCTATGGCTTCTATCTTCTAGGCTTGCAGCTGTAAACCACTAGAGTTGATCATGAATCCCAGATATTCAAACTTTTATTTTGAAGAAGTGACAAATCCTCAGCTTAATCTTCAGGTTTGCCATTGACAGTCTCTTGAATACTTTTTCCAAGTGGTGTAAATGGTCAGTAAACGTACTACTGAAAACATTGATATCATCTAAGTACATCAGGACGCATGAAAACTTCATGACATTAAATATAGCGTCCATGGCCCTCTGGAACGTTGCAGGCGCACTGCTTAGACCCTGGGGCATCCTCGTCAGTTGGTATAGCCCCTGCATGGTAATAATTGTGCATTTCTCTTGCTCTTCTCTTGGCCAAATAGATTTGCCAATATACCAATATCAGATCCATCATGAAGAAATACTTCGCTTCTCCCAATTGTCTAGCGCATTGACAATTTTTGGTAGGGGATATAATTCCAAGTTCATAATCTTATTAAGCTTCCGGTAATCAATCACCACCTGATTAGAGACATCCTTTTTCTTCATGATAAGAATTGGACTCACCCAGGGACTCAACAATGGAACAAGAAGCAGATGCTTCACTAGTTTGCTGATTTCTTCTACCACTACCACTTTGGCTGCCTTCAACCATCATATTGGTCTCATCCTGATTGGCAAATTTTCCCTGGTACTGACCTTGTGGATCACATCTCTCACACATCCCAAATAATGGTCATCCTGGGCAAATACTTCTCAATACTTTCTGAACTATTAGAGCACCTCCTCTTGCTGTCCTTCCATCAGTTCAGCGAGTTGCTCTCTATCAACCAATAGTTTGATACTTTTGGTTATCCCATCAAGAAATCCCATCTCACCAAGGGTATTAAAATTGTGAAATTTCCTCAGTTTGGCTGTCAGGATTAGATGAACAAATGTGATGATCTGATTCTTCTTGATCTTCATCAGTTTTTCACTTAAATTCGCCAGGAGAACACAAATTTCTCCATGGCCCAGCATTATTATTCTAGGAGCTACCCAAGGCTCTACTTTGGATTTATTCCTGAGGCTTCTGACCTCCCCATACAGAAGCTTCAGTATCTCTGACATCAACCCCATTTCAACTATCATCTGTGATCCTAGCGATATGGGTTTCTCTTTCTTAATCCTCAGTGTATTCCTCAGTTTTCTAGGATTTCTGTCGGCGTTTCTTGTCACTTCTGGCCAACTAATTTGTATTAAATCGAGACAATGCTGTCATTTTATATCAAGTTGATGAAGTTGTTTCTCCTATTCAGTGAGGTTCATCATCCTTCTGATAGACAAATGGTAACGTCTAGCCTAATATGGTCAACGTATTATCCTCCAATTTACATATAACTCTGTACTTCTGTAGAAATTCCATTCTAATATGAAAATCATAGTTTTGTTTATCCAAAACTATTGCTGGTGCAGATACCACCAAAGATCTAAAAGGTGGCAAAGCACTATATGCTTTACATGTGATGGTGGTATTCAGCCCAGCTGTCCTGTACTCCTTCTTGTGATCCAATTCAGGCGAGATCTTCATCCTCCTCACTAGCTTGGTTGAGACAATGTTAATGGGTGCTCCGCTATTAACAATCACCCTCACTTGAACTCAATTCACTTGTATACTTATATATGTACACTCAGAGTATTGTAAGATAGTGTTTACTGAGTGTATAGCAGCATTATTAGCTGAATCAAGGGTGTGAATGATTTGCGGCAACAAATCGGGAATTGATTCCTTTATTGCGCTGTGAGGGGATTGATGGGGTCGCCTCATCTAAACAGACTTTGATCAATTCATCAGGATTATCTGCAGCTTGAATCTTGTTCACTAGTTATCAGGCGTATGGCTGGGCAACTTCCTTGATTATCTCAGGGTCAATTCCCTTCACCCTGGATCTTGTTACCACGTTCACGTCCAAATTGACCACTTGATACAGTTAATCCTGTACATCTTCGTCCATGAACAGATCACTGATGTTAATTTCCTCATGCATAATATCGGGAGGACAGGCTTCTCAGCATCTCTAGACTGTTCCCCGTCAAGGCCATGGGCCCTTTTCCTGACTCCTTTGTAGCTGCAGACTTTTCGCTTGGATCACGTTGCTTTGATCCTTCAGCTTCTTGCAAATTACAGCGAAATGTCCCTTCCCTCCGCATGGGTAACAGACCTTCTCTTTATTATTTCTTTTTCTGAACTCTTCAAGCTTATTCCCTGGCACAGTTCATTTGTTCATTTCTTTAGCAACCTCATTCCCCTTCATGAGATTTTGAATTGTGACTCGGTTGAATTTGAAACTTCTGTTTGGGGCATCAAAGGTTGCTCCTAAGATTTTTAAATCATCTACCATCAGAGAGGTAGTAATTTCATTGTGAACATGGAAGACATCTGATGAAAATTGCAGTAGGGCCGAAGGGACACTTGTAAAGAAATTTTGGCATAGAAGTCATCCAGTACCTTCACTCCAACCAGGATTTGCAATTCCTGGTAGAAACAATTCATGAAGACTGCTAAATATTCGTCTTAATGGAACTTGATGCCCATAAACTCTTGTTTGCACTTTGACATGTGCGTTGGGCTTCCAAATTCCTTCATAATGGCCATTTTGGCCTCCACATACAACCAGCTTTACCCTCCAAATGGGGCATAACTAGGTTTTGGCAATTGGTGTCTAGCCAATTCATCACCGTCAATGCCTTTTGACGACCACTGTATCTGTACATAGTCATATTGAACAGTCAGAAAAACTCTGGGGCATTATCCCAATAGAAAGTTGGCAATTTTCGCGTTACCTTGAATTTCTCTGAGGTTTCTATAGCTGATCTCTACATCCAGCCGCTCAGCTTACTTGGGGAGTGATTTTGGGCGTCATCTACAATATAGTGGCAAAAGTGGGCGGCATGTTTCTTGGGGTATTTGACTTCCTAATTATTATATGAGGAGCTCTTTCTTCAGCATCAGTTGCCATATATGGCTTACAATCACATTTGTGAGTTTTTAGCTACTTGACCTGTTTGATCAGTCACTTGATATCAGTGCTGAAATTTCTTAAATGAACGCGATCTGCTTCAAACTCTGTCTTCAGAAATAAGACTTCTAGAATTAAATCCCTTCTTTCTTCTTTAACGAGGTTACTTTTCCAAGTAGCTCATTCCTAAAACTCATTACATTATCGATCCCTTCCTCCATCTTGGCAACGCTTTTTCCAAGGCTGTAAATTCTCGATGATCCACTGAGTTTAGGGCTTTCTGATTAATGGTGGCTAACTCCATCCTCAATTTTCTTAACTTGTCTTTAAATGACATCCTTCTTAGTTCTTCTACTCAAGTAAACCCTGTAGTGAGCACCACTTTGTAAAATTAATTGGGGATTATTTTTGGCCAATAACTCCTATAAACTTATTACTTGCACAGGTTTAGTTTTTGTGAAATTCATCCACATTATATAGTTGCTGATATAATTAGTTGTTAATAGTATGACAATTATCATCCATAGTTGAATGAGAGTCCTAGATCTTGGCCCAACGCTCAGCCAGTATTTCCACTCAAAATACTTGTGTTGTCTCAAAATAGGGATTCAATTCCTTGTACCATCTAACCTGATCTTCTCTTAGATTCCCATTGACGGTTTCTCCTGTTTGACACATAGTCATCAGCAATCCCCAATTTGATTCCACTTTTTCTCTGGATCTCTGCTCAGATCCTTACTCTTTTCTTTAAAGAGTCTCCCAATTATTGCACACAGCAATAATATCCCTGAGAAAGAATAGAACAATTGGATGCTGATAAAGTTACTAAGCTGTTATATCTACTGTATACTCTGTACTACTTAAAGTTATATACCGGATAAAAACTATTTCTTTATTGGTGAATTCTAGGGAATTTATAACGGGGGCTTCAACGCCCAACCCTCAGTTGACACGTCTTCAATGAAACGGCAGCTGTTGCTGTTGAATCACCCATCCTTGTCTCAGCAGCGTTAGTCTCCCCCATCCTGGCTAGGATTCCATCATTGGACATCCTTGAGACCTAAAAGAGAGAGTCAGAAAACATGTCCCTAACATTTTCCTCTCATTACCCACATGAAGCAACCATATTTGGCAAGTGACCTGCTTAGGTAATGGGACTTGTTACCCATTAAGGCAGGTCATGAACCAAATGATCGATTTTCTAGTTGCAAGCAGCATCACTCGCTTTGCAAAATACTCCTTATATACCCAATCAGTCGGTGATAATACCTGACTGATCTCAATTGGTACACCTGATAAGAATCACTATCAGATGCCCCTATTTCGTTGGTAACTCTTCCCAATGAGATCTTAAGCATTAATCCAGATCAATCCCTGATGGATTTAACCAGGCGAATATTCTAAAATCCCCTGAACATAGTTATCCCAAAATCAGGGTCAACCAATTTCCAATTCACCTCACATTAGGGAATTATCCCCTAGCAATTCCTGGTAATCTAGCCAGTTGGTAATATGGGAAAAATTCCAACGCCCTTAAGTATAAAAGAATGTCAATTTCCTAAGTGATCTTTGGTGACGTTGTCAACTTTATTGATTAACTCAACTGAAATCGCAGGGAAATATTATTTCTCATGTCATCACTCTAATCTCAATGTAAATTTCTTCACTCACCTAAAGTTAAAACGGTGCTAGATCATCTCCAGCCGTGGTGAGTAAGTTGCATGCACCTCTTCCATATTGGGGTGAACTCTTCTCATTTCACTAGGTGAGGAATGATCCTTTGATCTGCACGCAACCTCATCCACAACACTTCCCCTCCCAAGACAAGACTGGGGGAATGACCGCAGATTCTGTTCATGTACTTTATTAAATACAATATTAGTTTCATCCCAAAATACTATTCATATTCTCTCTTCATTAAGACAGTACATGCCCAATACAGAGGGCCTGAAACTTCTCTGTATGCCCATTAACAATATAATAAAACTTTATCTCCTAGGATGAACACCATTAGCCTAGTTCATATATGACTTTCTCAGTGACTTTGAGTAATAGTCGCATCAATATTGTTTGAAGCTTCTTATTGTATACTAGTAAGTTAATCAGATAACTCCTGCTGATAACTTCCAGGCGGCAGGTTCTTCTGGTTTGATGTGATGATTGATTCCATAAGGGTTGGCAGAGATGCCTCTCGCCCATACAGGTCCTTAAAAGGGGACATCACAATCACTCAATAGTGGCTTAACTGATAAACCTTCAACGCTGGGGGAAGCAATTAATCCATTTCAATTTGTAATTTAGAGTATTTTATTAAAATATCTCCCTAGATTCCATTGACTCTGTCAATGCTTCTGTTTGATGATGAGGTGCAGGGAGTAGTGAGCTGCTGTTACAGTCGCATTAGGTCCATTAGCTTCATCATCACGTTTATGGTAAGATTTTTTGTCTTAAAGTAAAACTTTATGGCAGCTGTATCTTGTGATGACTTAGTTGTAAAAAAAGCGAGCAGAGGAGTTTGCAGTATACGTCTTGGCCACAGAGGCCTTGGCCCATTTTGTAAAGTGGACATTCACTACAAGATAAGCTTTGATCTGCTGGAGGCAGTTGGTAAAGGTCCCATCACATTAATTGATACATTGCTGAAGGGCGCTGTATGAGGGATCAGTTTAAACTCAAGTTGCTTCTCCAGAAGGTAAAAACTTACACAGGTTATGCAAAACTCTTAAGCTTGGTGCACTTCATTAGACTTACACTCTCAGTAAAATTCTCTTTCAGAAATTCCAGAACTTTCTCATTTTTCCATAGCCCACGTTCTTATGTCCTCTATCACCACTTCTGTTTGGTCATTGGTCCTAATTTAGGAGTATCATCTGTTCTAATCTTCTTTTGTAAATTTCCATTGAAACGCCAGGTGTCTTTGAAGCATCTTATAAGGACGTACTTAACTTTATCTTTTTTTCCTGCTAGGCCTCTTCTGGTAATTTAATTAAGCCATAATGGATCACTATCTGGCGCTTCTAAGTGAAGCACTAGTAATTGAAAAAGGCCATCAGCATTTAAGTGTTTGTCTCCTTCTCAATGTATGATTTCATTATGGCCTTGGAGGAGCACATCCCATCGGGCAAGGCGTCATTTAGGATCCTTCATGTTCTGCAGCCAGTGGCGCGACACATGATCCATTATGCCCTTAAATAAACCCTATACAAGTAAGTTCTGAAGTGTTTAACTGCCAAGATTACCACCAAACAATATAGCTCGGCGACCATGTAATTCTTTTTTACTTTACTGAACACCTTAGATAAGCATTTAATAGGGTAATCCACACCATCTTCATTTATTGTGCCAGAATCGCGCCAAGTCCTATGTCACTGACATCAGTATAGAGGTAGAATGTTTTGTTGAGTCAAGTTAGGCTAATATTGAAGCCTCTACTAATTTGCCTTTAATTTTACGAAGGCCTGTTACTGCTCCAGGACCACTCAAAATTTGTTTCCTTGGAGAGCAGGTATGTGAGAGGTGCTAAGTCTGCAAGATGGGGATGAACTGTTGATACTAATCCACCATTCTGAAGAGCAATTGGATATCCCTCATGCTTTTAGATGGCTCCATAGCCACTATGGCTTTCGCCTTCCCGTCTTGAGGCTTAGTTCCACTAGGGTTAATCTCATTCCCAAGGAAGTCTAACTGTCTCTTGAGAAAGGTGCACTTGCTCTATTTCAACTCCAGATTAGACTTATGCAGCCATGTAAAGAACTCTCTCAGAAGTGCTGTAGAAGCTCTTGGAATGCTCAGCTGAATACAATAGTTTCATTAAGATAAATCAGTACTCTGGATAACTTAACATCAAAAAATGAGATATTGAACACTGGAAGGCAGCAGGGGCGTTTAAGAACCCCTGCAGCATCCTCATGGGCTCAAACAACCCCTGACTACTAATCAGGGTGCATCTCTCATGATCTCTGACGAAAGCTCCAGCTGCCATTAGCCACTGGCCAGATCCATCGCCAAAAAGCACTTTGAACCACCAAGGCATTTCAAAGCATCATTGATGCATGGGAGTGGGTAAGAGTCCTTCTTAATTATCTCCTTCAAGCATCAGTAGTCCTTGACTACTTCATGAGCTTTACTCTTCTTGCATACAAGCAACAAAAAAGGGCCCTAATACTCTTTGATGGTCTGATAAGCCCTGCTTTGGCTAATTAGTTTAGCTCCTGAGCGTTACTGGTGCAGTCACCCTTTTTTGGCGGTAGGGTCTAGAATTGAATGGTTTAGTGGAACTGATATTGATCTTGTGGACATTGCGCTTGCAGAGGCCATAATCGTTGAACCCAGTATTAAAGATGTTGTGAACTCGTTCAACAGCTCGTCAAGCTCTTTCTGCTGTTTAGGGGTCACAACCCCAAACCTGAGCTTGTCAAAATCTCCTATGGCATGTAAACACTCTAAGTCCTGACAACTGGTCAATTGGGCCAGTGCAACGACTTTTCCCTTTTCAACTCTTATAGGTGAG
This sequence comes from Massospora cicadina, assembly GCA_022478985.1. Lineage (NCBI taxonomy): Eukaryota > Fungi > Entomophthoromycota > Entomophthoromycetes > Entomophthorales > Entomophthoraceae > Massospora > Massospora cicadina. The sequence goes on from JAKSZP010001784.1 coordinate 34,881, forward strand.
TAGTGATAGTTCCTGAGACAGTGCGCACACTCTCCAAAGTAGTCTGTGTCATATTACCCTGGTAAACTCAAGGTTCCTATATACAGATTTTGCTTTGGCTATATACTTCTAAAATTGATATCTGGCATAATGTTCACACTAATTGACAGGGTCATCCAGTGTTGATCCCCTGGGCAAATCTTATTCTCATTTATGCTTAGTGGATGCCCTACTTCCGCACTAATATGAATTAACTGGTTCATATCCTTTTCAGTCAAGGTGTAATGGATAGGGTAACTAGATTTACTTCCACCAAGCACATCCTTTGTCTCTGTAGTTTGACATCTTCTTCCTCAAATAACAGTGGAAGTTGGTAACTCAAAATGCTTATGGTGCTGGATGTGAAATCAACTTCACTCCAAACATCAAGAAACTGCGTCTTGGTCAAGAAATAATAGTCATTGTCTAAAGTCACTACTGGTGCCATTAAGACCATGCGCCCAAAGTTTAAGGTTATTATTGAATACTGTCAAGGTTAAATGACATAATAGTGAAGATATATTGTAAAAATACGGCATATCGTAAAAAGGACAAGAGGAACAAGACAATAAATCTCCTAACCTGAAGCACATCCTGGACCAACGCTGTGTAAGGGCAAAATATGCTCATCTTGGTTCTGTGGATTTGTGTGATGGCCACAAGGGCTTTATATCCTTAACCTTGCAGTGCACCAGTTATCTATTGTATGATAACGGTACATTAAATTTGATAGGGAAATGGGGCTTTGAATCCTGTTCAGTTTACCATATTGCCAAATCTGGCAAAATCCAATTGCATTATTCACTTGAGTGCGAGCTTACTTGAGCTATAGTACCACAAAGGATAGTGGTTTATGCTTTTAAGTTAAATTATGTGCAGTGCATCTCCTGTTGGAAACTGATGCCCCAATATTTAATAATTAGTTTATCATGACCAACCTTCTTTGTTGGTCAACTGGGTTTAATAAAAACTATATTTATTTTTTAATCTTTCAAAAGGTTCATGGTTGACCTCTTTGAAGACCTCCTTTCAAGATATTGATATGACTGAGTGATAAGCTATATATTCGCTGGATCATAAATTAGAGTTGAGGTGAGCCTCAAGATTGAGCGGAAGATAAGTTAATGTGAAGTAAATCAATTGTAGTACCAATAGTTTACAAAATTAAGAGAATTCCAATAACCCTAAGATAAACCTAAAACTTTTAATATGTAACGATTAGGAGATTACTAAGCAAAAGGGTTGAAATTGATTAGAAATACAGAGGATAAGAGTTGATTGGGAAAATGAGAAAAAGGAGGTTTTTAGTAGTCTTCAGATATAGTCTGCAACTTTATATAACTAATAAAAGTGTTGGTTGGGGTGATAGCTCCATATTTATATTGGTTTTTATTAGGGATTAGTGATCTTCATATCATCTGTTCCGTTGCTCGGTGGTTAGTATCCTGTGCAATCAGCTTGGAAGATTAAACCCATATTGCTAAATGTTACCAGTGGTACTCACTACTTGGAGACATTGGTCAACTTTATATAATGGCACTAGAGCATCATGGTTAGCACTTGTTCTTTATGCCAAAATTTAATCAGCATCTACAACTGATACTCTAAGGAAACAATGGAGTCATCTATTGAGGAACTGGCACTATTCAAGGTGATGGAATCAAAGGGATGAGAATATTAGGATGGAACTGCATTATGGTGCTTGTCCCGGGTTGGAGTCATACCAACGAGGCAGGTCCACTAACATGACCCCTCAGCAACTGTGGGGTATCATGGGATGCCTCTTGTGGGGTTACCACCTCTTTGAATAAGATGTGGGGAACATGATCTGAGTCTGTTTTATGAGCGACATGACCTAAAATCCCGTTACAAATCGTATATGTCATATTTTAAAGCTACCACAACGAGGTTGTCTCACTGGCTCAGAACGCATGAAGCTGAGCAATACTTGTTTGCATTTGTTCAGCCTTCAACCTGCCAACTACTGCATGTGTTGTCTTGACATAAATTTGAGATTGAGGATGTCATGCATTTTTTCCAAGTGCAACAAAATGACAATTTCCTCTTACTTTACCACCTCAACCGCTATTTCTTGGAGATCCAGGGGGTACTAGTGCACGTGGACATTTGTGTCATGGATGTCTGCCATTGCTTGCATGAATTAGTTCTAGAGCTAATCATGAGTTGCCCTGAGTAAAAGGAAATCATTAGACCGGTTTGGGCTTTTGGCTGGATGTATTCAGGATGTCATGACGTTGGGTAGTAACACTGAGCACTTTATGGTGGACATGGCGGAATGGGCTGAAAAGATTGAAACAGCTGTGGCCATTACTAGGGATTGGGTTACCTGGCAGAGTGATGGATCATAGATCATGCTGACTCTGTGGCAGTCAAATTTAGTCAACTTCGTTATGAGTGGATTAGCCAGTATATAGCCGACCATACAACCAGCTATTTTATGGCGTCCTCAGAATACAGCCAGTTGCTGGGTCAAATTAATCAATTGGAGAGTGCCAGTCATGAAGCTCAGGGCCAAGCCATTAAGCTTACGTTCATTAAGACACTGGTTTATACTGATATGCAAGTGCGCTTGATAACCTTTAACGGGATAATGAGAAGCTGTTGTGGGCTTGAGCCGTTTTATTTAATCAAGTAGATAAGGCAAACCTACAAGCGTGTGACACCAGATGGCAACACGAGAATGCAGGGATCATTGGAGGATGTCCTCTAACAGCTTTAAGCAATGGAGCGTAAACTGGACACAGAGTGGGAATTCCGCCACCAATTCCAGAATGAATTTTTAGTACTTCAACAGGGGTGTAAAATGGCTGGTTTCAGTGCTATTCAATCAAAGCTGAGTAGATAATTGACAAAAATTTTGCTGAACAGACTGGTAATGGAAGGAAGGGTGCAGTCAGTGGAGAGTCTGGAGGAGAATGCTATGGATCATCTAGCGAGTACACCTGGGGGTCACGGAAGTTTCTCCTCAATTTCCCCACATCTTGGTCCACTTTGGCGGATTTGCATCCATCTGTGTGACCCTATTTTTTCCCACAAGGGGATGTTCCCCTTGGCCTTTCTGTTCCTATTGCGTCTTTTCCTCACGCCTGAAGCATGGAGCAAGGTGACTTTGTTCAGATTGAGAAGTTACCGCCTTTCAGTCATGATGTTAACATGCACGGATATTTTAAACAGCTTGAATTCGCCATGGAAGGAGCATCAGATCAGCGGAGAGCGAAATCGTTACTATCCACTCTGGATGTTGAGAGCGCCGACCAGGTCACCTGTTAACTCCAGAGTAGTTCTGTAACGTAGAAAGAGGTGAAGGGTACTTTGCTCCATCTGTTTGGGGGCGAGGCATAGATGGCGCTGTGCAAGGCCAATTTATGACAATACAGTATCACAAGAAAAGGTCCTTGGTGGAGTTTGCAGAGCGGTTTATGACTGAAGCTCATGTGTTAATGAGAGCAAATTTATTACCTAAGGAGGATGTCAGCATAGTGATGAATAAAGTGGTTAAGTCATATTGAGAACTGCATAAAGTGATGACCCAAATCCTTCACAAATGTTTAGAGCTCTTACATATCATTAACATATACACCGTCTCTTTGCCACATTCAGTGCTCCCAAAATGTAGTGGAAGGCTCCTGCGATTGCTGCCGCATCCTCATTAGAAAAAGGACCACAACAACTTAGTTATTATCTTTTGGGCAATATGCAGCCACCCAATATTTTGGCTGTTCTTTTCCGCCCTCCTTACGCTCAGCCGCCCCATACCCGGCCTTATTACCATTCTTTGTTACCCTTTCAACATAGAACTTCAGGCGCAAACTATAGACGGGAGCCATTTATGAATGCTTGTTTCTAGTGCGGCCAAAAAGGCCATTATGCGGCTAACTGACCTTGCAACCAGCATGTTCATGCGGTGCCACCTGTTCTGATTAAGCATGGAAAAGATCAAGCGGAGTATAGATGGGATGCTCTAACTCTTCTAATTCAGACTTATTTGTCCCTGATAATTCCCATGAGTCTTTTTGCGTTGGTCCCAGTACTCAACCTGATGATCTATCATATCAACAACTTCTGAACGATAGCTCAGCCTCAATTCAAGAGAGTGACTTTTACCCTTCAGACTCTGAGTTCCGCAGAGATGTACAAAAGCCGTATGTTTGACAAAATACTTAAACAAAACCGCACAAGTGATGTTGGACCCTTAATGGACGTCGCATCCCTAGTGAGGGTAACCGTAGCCATTCCAGTAGAAAAGATCGCCCTGGAGTATCCTCATGTCAGTGTGGGTATAGTCACTTTTTTGGTAACAAAAAATCCTTGGATGTTAATATAATAAAAACCAATAGTTCTTCTTATTCAGAGTGTACCTACTGTGATATTTTTGTTCAGAACACAAAAATCTGAGCTATAGATAATGGGCCCCAATTAATATATTTTCCGCTAAGCTCTTGGCTAAGCTTACTCTGAAGCCGAATGTGGAACACAGAGTAGTGTATGGGACCGTGGGGCACTGAGCACTGCTTCAGAAGGAGCTTACAGCATGTTACCTCTGAGATTTAGCTCAGTCAGGTCTTCCACTCCAGCAGTGGTTCTGACTAATAATAACTATGACATAATAATTGGTGCTGCATTCATGCGGAGATATGGGGCCATGGTCGATATGTCAGAAGAAACCATTATTAAAAAGGGAAAACAGACCCAATTTACTTTACCTATAGCGGAGTCCCAAAGGACCTAATCCGCTCCAGTCATATCAACATCGCGTATAGCAACGGGGTGATTCCTGACCAATATCAGCAAATGAAGTGGAGGACCAGAGCCCTCCCCAACGAGATCTATGAATACAAAGGTACTCCGCCACAAGCAGCAAGCACTGTAAGCATACCATCTGGGCATCAGGTCATATTAGGGATGGAGTTTGAAATTGACATCCCAGAAGGTTTATATGAGGAGATTATGGGGCCCTACCAGCAATCCCAGCTCGAACTTCATGTGACTCCTGAGTTATTTTACCAGGGCAAGGGGAAGTGAAGGTGCTAATAGTTAACCTACAGAAGGAGGCTAGGTAGGTCTAAAGGATTAAAAGGTAGTTTATCTACACTTGGCCCCTATTGACGAGGTTCACTGTATTCACAACTTCAGCTCATGAGATGACCTTGACTTACTGGTAAAATCACCATTTGGCTTAATGGCAGTGGTTCCGCAGGAAGCTCTGATCATACTGTCAGAGGAACAAAAAATAGGGCGATGGCCCTATTTGAAAAATATGGAGATATTTTTGCTTCTGATTACCAAGATTTAGTGTGCGCACAAAGGGTGATGCATTAAGTAGACACGGTAGATCACTCTCACATTTGTTCAAGGCCTATTCAGTGCTCAAAAGTGGTGGAAGAGGTTTTTTCCACTAAATTAAATAAATTGATCGAACAAGGGATGTTAGAGCCATTCAAGAGCTTATGAGCATCACCAGTGCTTAATTTTAAGAAAAAGGATGGCACCAACCGGGTGGTTATTGATTACCAGAAGCTTAATAGCATCACTAAGAAAGATTTCTACTCTCTCCCGCTGATTGGCAACGCTTTAGATCGACTGGGAGGGAAAAATTATTTTTCTGCCATAAATTTGATATTGGAGACTGGCAGATCAAGTTGCCAGCGGCAGAACGGTAAACTTGTGCTATAATTATCTCCAAGGGGTTATTCCAACACACGTGTATGCCCCAAGGGTTATGTAACGCTTTAGCTATGTTTCAGTGGGTGATAGACACTATTCTAGGTGACTTTAAGCTCTCCTGCGTCCTAGTTTACCTCAACAATATCAATTTATTCTCTTGGACATTCACAGAACATCTGGACCATTTGGAACAAGTGTTCCTCTGCCTTGCTGATGCTAAAATTAAAATTAAGCCTCAGAAGATTCATTTACTAAGAATCAATTAGAATATCTAAGTTTCATAGTGGACTCAAAAGGCCTTGAAACTCAGCTGGCAAAGGTGGAAGCCATAAATAATATGGCTGGGTCAGGCAATAAGCGATATATCTAAGTGTATTTGAGAATGGTTGGGTACTACTGGCAGTTTATTCTTAACTTCAGTTGTATTGAGGCACCGCTCTTTGAGTTATTGAAGAAGAACGCCACCTTTGACTGGAATGACCAGAGTCAAAACGCTTTTTATTTCCTGAAAACCACATTGGCGAGTGCGCCTGTTTTGAGGTATCCCAACTTCAAAAAACAATTCATAGTGCAAAATGGATGCATCACTTTCCGCTGTAGGGGCAGTATTATCTCAGAAGGATAATGACGGCATAGAGCGCCCTGTCGCATTTTTTAGCCAATGTTTAAACTTTCATGAACGGAATTACACAGTGATTAAGCAGGAGTGCTTAGCGGTGATATATGCATATAAACAGTTCTGGGCATACCTAAACGGGGTGAAATTCCAAGTGTAACAGATCATGCATCCTTGCGTTGGCTGCAAAATCTCTGTGAAACTGAAGAATAACTTGCGTGATGGGCATTGAGGCATCAGGCATATGATTTTGAGATTGTACATCGGCCAGGGGTGAAACATCAAAATGTAGACTGTCTTTTGCAGTTACCAAAGGTCACCATTATGATGGATTTGCCAACATTATGTATAAGAAGATGATGGTGGGCAAATATCACGATGAGTTGCCACAATTAATTAAAGTGTTAGATGGGCTTAGACAGTTTACCTTATGCACAATGCAGAACTATATAAGAGAATTGGAGAATTAATGCTGAGTTCCCAAACCCGTCTGTCTGGACAGCGATTATCTTAGATGTATTTAGGGCGGTAGGGCATAGAGGAGTGCGGAAACGTCAGAGTTCTTAAAACCCCACTACTATTGGGAGAGCATGCATAATGACGTGCTAGAGATGGTTAGTTGTTGTCATCAGTGCCAAGTGAAGTAAATTTTCTAAAATAAGCCCACATACCAGCTGGTCAAGCCCCGTTTTGCATGGCATACTGTTTATCTTGACGTGGTGGGGCCTTTGCTAACTTGCGTGAACCAATCTAAGTACATAATCGTAGCAATTGATCATTTGACAAGATGGGTGGAAGCCAGAAAAATTAATGATTTAGGGTCTGTCACCACCGCCAAGTTTATCATGGAGTGTGTCATACAGCAAAATGGATTTCTGCAGTACATCCTCACGGACAATGGAACCAATTTCACAATGTATATCCTGCCCAAGTTGAACGTACTGATGGCAAACTGCAGGGTCTTGACTAAACCATACTATCTGGAGTCCAATGGAATGATGGAACGGGTCAATAAAACATTTATGAACTTTCTCTGTAATCTTATACATGATTGGCCCGCTGACTGGAGTACCCTCCTATACAGTGCCATCCTTGCATATAATACCAGCTATCACTCACCCACTGGAAAGAGTCTTTTCCAAATGCTCTATGGTAGACATCTGGCTTTACCTGCTCTTCTCCACTCATGTGTGGAGGGTACTGGTAGTGTAGAACCAAAGCATTATATGACTAATTTAATGGAGACTATGATCAAATTACAAAGGGAAGCATGTTCTATTAGCTTAGCTAAGAAGATTTGCGATCAGGCAGCTGACCAAAGTAGAAAAAGCGGGCTCCCACAATTTTCTGTAGGAGATCATATCTTATTCCACTACCAACATGGATTTAGATGGAAGAACAAGCTCGCTAACATTTGGACTGGGACATTAGAAATATTTGGGAAAACTACTATCAATGCCTAAACCAACAAGGAACTCGCAGGTTGTTATATGAACTGAGTCCACGTGAATTTTTTCTGAGCATACAAGCAATAGTAGATTATTGTCCAGTTGAAGGGGTAATGTCAAGAAACTGATATGACTGGGAGATAAGCTATATATCCGCTGGATCATAAATTAGAGTCTAGACAAGCCTCAAATTTAAGAAGAAGATAAGTTGTTGTGAAGTGAATCTATCATAGTACCAAAAGTTTAGAAAATCGAGGAAATTCTGTTAAACCCTTAAAGTTAAGCCTAAACCTCCCAAAATGTAATTAATAGGAGACTACTAAGTAAAAGAGTTGAAATTGATTACTTATAGAGGATAATAGTTGATTGGGAAAATGAGAAAAATGAGGTTTTAACAGTCCACAGAGATAGTCTGAGATTTTATATATATAACAAAAATGATGGTCAGGGAGATAGCTCCATATTTTTATCAGTTTTTATTGAGGATCAGCAATCTTCACATTGTCCATTCCGTTGCTCAGTTGTGTTTATCCTGTGCTTCCAGCTCAGCGGATTTAACTCATATCTCCAAAAGTTAATATCTCCTCAAGGAGGTCTCTAACTATATAGGGAATTTTATCTTGTCCAGAGTAACTACAGATACCGGTTCCCCCTAGCAAGCCTGGACCCCTTCAAATAGAGGTGCATAAGAGCACATGAACTGACTTGAATTTTGGTATGGACTTCTCTTAGGCCTAACCAGATCCTCATATTTTTTGGCGTATGTATTTGCTTATACAATACTTTATGCCTTATCCTTGGGTCCCCTGTGTATTGGCACCTTTCAAGTTGCCCTATTCCCTTTATTAATTACTTGTTCCCTGGCCATGTGGCTGTGCATTCCTCACCACCTCTCAGGGAACGTGAGAGTTACAGACACTCTCTTGACAAATACGCTCCTAGAGCGCAGGCAACATCAGGTCCTGCAGTGTGATACTTCACATTATGATCAATATAAGCATGAAATTCAGACTCTAAGTTAAGTGATATAATGTTGATTGGAGCCCCGGTGTCCTGTACTTCTAAGACGTGTATTCTCTAAATAATCACTTCCACTATTGTCACGATCTTGACAAAAGGGTTTCCATTGGTCAATAAATCAGTAGCAGATTCTTCAAACTGTCTTGGAGTGGAAGCGCTCGTTGTGTATTTGATGGTATCCTCACCATCCAGTGCAAAGTTCTTGGAGGTTGCCATAACTAATTTCTCTTATTTCTCAACTGAATTAATAATTCAGATAAGCTGATCACTTGTGTTAAGTTTTTATCACTCCGTTTAGATCCATAATTGCCATGAACACGCAGTCTAGCTGACACAGCCAACATGCTAGGTGCCCCTAATTCATGGTATCTTATAATAGCTGATTCGCAATCATGATCGTCTTTACCCACAGTGTGAAAATCCACCCATTTTACAGCGTTAGGGGTATCTTCTTTAGGGGGTGCTTCCTTCTTACCGCGGTGAGTATCAGACATTATTAGCAAAAGTGCCCAATTTGATGGACTTATTTTAAAGTTAACTTTCAATGAGGTAAGCACTCATGTAGTTTAGAACTATTTTTCTTTAGTTTGTCGCCCTCATCATTAGTGACGTAGATGCTTTGTTAACTCTTTAGGGAGTGTTCCCATGGCCTTTTTATCCAGTTTTTACATCCATTTTATGTCAAGTAAAGTTTATTTAGGTGCCTTTAGGAATTTTGCAAGCTTAAATTCTAGAGCCATATGCAGATTTGTTGGGAATTACCCCAATTTGGTTTATCCTTGACCTGGGGTTTCCCATTAAGCATAATCGCTTTTGGGCTATAACTTATATTCATATATAATATTCATAATTCAACTTGCTTGTGCGCAGTGCACTATTGATTCCAATCCAAACTACTCTACTATGCAGTGCATCGATGTTTTTAGTTCAATTGGCATCTCAATATCACTTTCCTGATATTACAATCGAGGTATATAGTTTACAATGAGATCAATTCCTTTCAAACTAGATATAATTATCATTTTGAGAATGCTACAACTTTAACAAAAATGATATCTTATTTATTAGTGACCTTATCAGATTTGATAATCATCCATATCAGTTATCTGATGCATAAGATCTTATCCCCTATATGATATAAATTTCTCTACTATTACTATAAATATCCTTACTGATTACAATAAGGGAGGACTGAATTTTAATATTTATAACTATAATATTGTGTATATTACTTCTGAGACATAAAAATCAGTTATAATAGTTCTGATAGCCTTTGTTGCACCTGTTTATTATAACTTCAGAACAAAAGCCTTTACTGGTGCTACCTGCCAGGTCTGCGTCTAACACTGGTGCTTTCTGATGGGTCCAAATTCTGACAATCTTTAAGTTGGAATGCATTTCCAATGAACAAAGCATAACGGTTTTTTAAATAGTATATCCATGGTTCCTATAGTCACAATTGTTGAGCCTTAAATAATAGCTAGTGACATAGTTTCTGACTGACTCTTTTTTCCCATTTTAATAAGAAATAACTCTTGTGTCATGTTTTGAAAGTCTTGTTCAATACTAACCTCAAAAAGGAGGATACTTTTCATTTCTGTTCAAGATAGTCCAGTTCTTAAACTCGCACTAAGGATCTCCTGAGCCTCATGGCTCATACACCCTTTCACAGGGCGAGCTTTTTAGCAATCTCTAGTACCATCCATGCTGTTATCATACATCTGGAAAAAACACAAGATTGCTCCTTCTCCAGGTGTATACATGGTCTTAAAGTATGGTTTAAAATTAGATTCTCTAACTGGGTTGGCGTGCATCATGGTTGGTTGTGTGGCAGTTATTACTAATTGTGAGACATTCTGTTGAGAGACCCAATTAGGTACCTCCAATCAGGTTACTGGTAAAGTAGAGGTAGGTTCTGGTAAAGTATTCAATTGTGCCTTTAAATCGTTTATAATCTTGTCCATAGCAAACACATATTGTCATGTTGTTTCATACGCTCTTCATATTCATTCAAAATACAGATAGTTTCTCCATTTTCCTTTTCAACATATAATATTTGATCCTCTTTATTCTTAAGCTTAGTTTCCAGTTCTATTATAGGTATAGGACCTCTCATAAATAGGTAAAGAGACAATTTATGCTCTTCTTATGGTCTTCTTGATGCGCCCAGGCTCGTTACATAGATCATGCACTTCTAACTCAAGGGTATGAAGCCTTGAACAGATTGTTCCTCCTCCCTCACCAGAAGCTCAGAAAAAATTTCTATGATATACCCCCATATCTTCTTCATCGTTGTACTGCTTGTTATAATTTTTAGTGATACATTAAAGATACGCTGAAGGAATTTGCACAGGGTTGAACCCACTGAGTGATAGGATGGACAATATGTAGATTGCTGGTCCTCAGGAACACACTTAAATAAATAAATATAATAGTATGGAGCAATTGCCCTGACACCTTTAGTTTAATGTAATATTGCAGCAGATTCTCGATGATCTGTTCCCTCTTTTTCTTAATAACTCTCTTCCTTCAATTCTCAGGTACTGCTTATATCTCAGCAACTTTGGTCAAATCCGACCCTTTTGCTTAGGTTATTCATACCACTATATTCTTATTGATTCCAGAATAGTTCACCATTTATTAAATTCATAATCGCCTTAGTTTGAGGCAATCTATCAATTATTTATTGTGCTTCAACATCTCATAATTACATTATATGTAAGCAATCCAAAAACCATCTATTTGGACTTAATGTAGCCTCATCCCAAGGCTCATAAATACTCAAACTCTATAAATATTGTCATCGGATCCTAGCCAATCTTACATGGCTATTTAAAGCTTATCATACAGTCATATCAGAATCTCGACACTGCTCATGAGAACTTTCATGACTATCACTAGTGTAAGGAGAGTGTCTTTAACTCTCTTGTTCCCAGCGTGGCAGTGCACGGTGCATAAGGCCAACGCCAGGGAACTAGCCATTAGTGCTAAAGTAATTAAAGCCCAGCAGAGGGTGCTGGAGCAAGAACAACTTGGGCATAGAAGGGCGAGTTTTACAATAAAAATCCACCAAAAGCTACGCGGTGCACATAACGAACAGGGGTAAGTGAACCCAGGTTGGAGGGAACCTGGGCGAACAAACAGTGCACGAGGTGACAGCTGCAATGCATTTGCAATGACAATGTTAACGGAGCGCGAAACCTCCTCAAAGAGGTTCATGCACAGGAGCGTTCAGAATATCATAAAATTTAAAATGTAAATGGGAAAAGGTTTATTCAGGAAGTTAACCAACAAGGAATTTTAGTTGGGGAAACACATTTAAGTGTTGATGGGGAAAACGGGGTTTGCTGCAGTGGACCCAAGCACTGACCCACCAATAAGGAAACGCTCCCATCTGAATTTGTTAAATAAGCCAAAACTGACTTCACTCAAGTTATCAATTAAAGTTAAATTTGACCCAAACGCATTGTTTCAAAAATGGAATGGGGTTTAAAACCCTATTCCTCGACAAGCTGAATTGAACTGTTCATGTTAATTCGGTAGACTGTCTGTTTTAACGTTTGGGCCAATGCGGGGCTGGGCCTTTGGCACCCCACTAGTACCAACCTGTACATATTTTTCCTGTACCCAGCGTTGGTCTAGGGTATGCCTCAGGTCAGGGAGGTCCTGTAGCCTCATCTTCTAGGCCTCCTGGCGCCCAGCCTTATCTTTTGGTGTTGGTCCCCACTATGATGTCATGTGCACATGACAACTAGGGCCTGATGATGCCACCCCTGTAATGAGCACCACAGTCAGCTTGCCACCCTCAGGTTCCTTAATGTGTGAGGCTGACTCACTGCTCAGGGGTCTACTCCTTGCAGATAAGGCACCATACAACCTTCACTTAGTTTACAATCATACTCACAGAGCAAATTCTCCTCTGATGCTACCTGTTGTAGCATCATTCTCTTTGGTATACTATTCATGGCCTTGGCAAATCTCTGGGTGAAACCCTTTGATATGTTCATTATATTTTAGTCCTAGGGACTCAAGGAAGCCAATCTAATCTCTCCCTTGGCAGATCAGCTCTAAGGTATCCTCAATAGAGTGTCCTGTTCAAACAGTGTAATTTTTATAATGGTTACTGTATTATGATCAATGCCTAATTTTAGACTGGATACTGGCGATTAGTTCAGTTAAAACATTATAAGTAGGATAAATAAGGATAAATCTGATATATTATGAAAGGATTTTTATTAAAGTAGAATGTGAAGTAATTATACTTAGGGTAAAATCAAGATATAAATTGAATGATAATTGAAAAGTAAACTATAGATTTAATTGTGATATTTAGGATTTTCAGGATCCCCTTAGTGAGATGGCATCTAACTGTTGCTTTCATTGATTCATTCCTTAGAGGTAATTCTTGTATCTACAAGCTCCTTCTTGCAGTGATTACCCTTGTTAACTTTTGGCAGCTATAATCAAATCTGCTGAACTAATTTCATAGATATAAAACCACTGAGCAACGGATGGACGATATGTTGATAAACAATTCTTAATAAATAACAATAAAGTAACAAATAAGGAGCTATTGCTCCGATGGATACCAAATTAGTTAATATATAATATAGCGGACTACAACCGCTAAGTACTTTCCTTCCTTCTTTTCTTCCAAAAAACCTCCCCTTGCCCATTCTCTTGTTCAGCTCTTAATCCTCTCTTTTAGCACTAGTGGTGCTCAACCCAAAAGGGGGAGTCGCCATACATCTTTATTTGTAATTGAGCCAAACAAAGGGAATTTCATGATAAAAAATTCCTAATACAGCACCTAAGTTATCAGCTTAGGTAGCCATATCAGAAGGAGAGGAAGCTTTGAGGAAACTTTTTCCTGCACCCGCTTTAGCTGGCAGACCATGGCGGACAACATAGGGGTTGAGTCATCAGCGATATGTGGCATAAGGAGGTATAATTGTGAGTTTTCTTTGTTAATGAGGCTGGCAGTGTACGTTGCCTCAACATATTGAGCAAATTGATGCTCAGCAAAAGTGATGAGAGCAGGAACACAAGTGAAAGACTTGATGTACTGGCAAGTTTGGGTTTAATTGGGGTCAAACAGAGAAGTTTTTGTCAAGTTGATGCAAGTGTTTTCGCTCCAATAGCAAGCTCCTCAATTTTGTATTTTGCTTCCTCATTGAAATCATGGGGGATAAATTGGGATGGATATACCCTCACTAAGGGGTTCCATCGCCCCATGGAGATGTTGGCAAAGGAGGGTGTTGGCTGGAGCAGCTGCTGCTTCTACCGCCATATCTTTTCTATTTTTATAATTAGGAAAACTATCTTTGATCAAAAAAGGTAGGGACGCAAATTAGGATTTTTTTAGAAAGTCCTCCAATGTTAATTCAGGCTTAACATTATATGTCCAATCTGTATCATCAATCCACTCAAGCGTTTTGAATGGACTTAAATCTGCTAATGCCAGGCCAGCCAATGTAGTTGGTGAAGTGGCGGATCCTGATTGGCTGCAAACAGTTGACCATGGCAGCTCAGCCAAAATTGTCTCAACCAATGGCTCAGGATTCCATAATTCTGACATTTTTTAGAAATTTAAAATTTTGATTGGCTGCTGCTTTGGAAGCAGCACTAGAATTAGCTGAGGTTGGGGGTGGAAGGACCACGCCCCACTCAGAAAATTTGGGTGAGGCACCAGCTGGCCTGATGCCAGAAGGAGGAGCAGTGGAAGCGGCGGAGGCAGAAGCTGTGGGGCACTAAGCTTTGAATAATCCAATTCGTAGCACAAGGGGCATATAATGCAGCCATAATCAACACACACCCAATTAAGGGTGATCAGGTGCAGAACTGATCACAGTGCGGGGGGATTGTGAGGTGGGTGTCATAATAGAAATGGCGGATCATCACAAAGGCGTGAGGCCCTACCAACTGACCCACCCTGTTGGGTACCATAAACTTAAGATGGGGTCTGCGCCATAAATGGCCAAACCCTCTGTCAGTTTGTGGTGAAGGGTTCAGGGGAGAGAGATGATGGCAATCCAGCAAACTGGACCACCAAATTGGCCTCATCCTGGAGCCACATACAAACAGTGGTGATAGGGATATTTTTATAACTAATTGGCAGCTTAGGTGGTGCCAATGCATCAGCCTCAGACTGAAAATACATCAAAATAGCCTTTAAAGGGTGAAAATCGATTTTTTGGTGGGTTTGAAAAAAGCCGTTGCAATCTCAATGATGGCCACGCTCACATGTGGGGAAAGATTCCCATATTTGACCCAGAGGCAAAAATGCAGGTTGCTTCAAGGGAGCACAAAAGGGCTCTGGAGCACTGCCTGTGAGCTTACAGGATGGTGGGCTAAGTCCTGAGGTGAGACATAACGCCTGGTGGCATTGGGAGGCTAGTAGAGCCAGCCCGGATGTGCTTTGATGGTGGTTGAAGGACGCCAGAAGGCGGCGCCCCACCACCCCAAGCTGGGGCAGCAAGTGTCAATGGCAATGACGATCTGTTTTAAATTGCTCAAATTGAGCAGCTGGTTTTTTGTATTTTTTTTGAACTTAAATTTGACTTCAATTTAGTTTATTGAAGTGAAAGAAAGGTTTGGGTCTTAATCCTCAATAATCTAAATTGATTTTGACCCACCAGCTTGATAACTCTCTATTCACCACAATTTAAGAGTTTTGTCCCATCATTGAGGCTTTCACAAAATTCACTCTATTCGCTGAACTATTACCACCACTCTTAACTTACTTTGAGTTAACATAAATTACTACCCAAAACTTCAAGGGTCGCTTTGACAATTGAAATATGGTCCACCAAAAATATGGCTTTATCATCCAGTCATACAAAATCTTGACTTTATGCACACTTGACTGGACAATAAGTCCATTATTGCTATAAGACCGCAGGAACTTAGAATGTATTCAGTTGATAACCTGACCACCTGCAGGTTCATTAATGGTGTAGGCATTAATTCAGTCCTTTATGGTTATCTCAAATGGCCCGTTCCATGTTAGTAAGCTTGTTCTTCCTTCTAAATCCAGGTTTGTCATATAACAAGACATAGTCTCCTACGACAAACTTTGTGAGTCTGCTACATCTACTTTGGTCAGCTGCCTGATTGCAAATCTTCTTAGCTAGACTAGTAAAATAAGCTTCAGTTTGAAGTTTTATTAGCATATCCATTAAGTTGTTCAGATATCGCTGTGGTTCTAATCCGCTGATATCCTTCACACAGGAATAAATCAATTCTGGAAAAGCCCGATGCCTACCATAAAGCAATTGGAAAGGACTATTCCCCATCATTTAGTGGTAGCGGATATTATAAACAATTATGGCTGTGTTAGGAGGGTACTCCATTCAGAGGGGCGATCCTTTACATGCTTGCGGAGAATGTTCACCAATGTTTCATTAACCCGTTCACCCATCCCATTGGATCCAGGGTGGTATGGTGTAGTTAAGACCCCGCGGAATGCCATTAATTCATCCAACTTGGGAAGGACATACAATGTGAAATTTGTTCCGTTGTATGTGATAATAAACTTTGGGCAGCCATGTCACTGTATGACAAACTCCATAATGAACTTGGCGGCGGAGACAGCCCCTAGATTGCTGATCGCTCTTGCTTCCACCCACCTTGTCAAGTGATCTATTACTGCTAGCATATACTTAGAGCAGTTCGCACCAGTTGGCAGAGGCCCCACTACATCAAGGGAAACATTGTGCCACGCAAAACTGGGCTTAACCAGCTGTTAAGTAGTTTTCTTGTGGAAAGGTCTCCACTTGGCACTGATGACAACAAGCAACCGTCTCAATCATGTTGTAATGCATGCTCTCCCAATAGTAGCATGGTCTCTAAACTCCAATGTTTTCTGC
The DNA here is from genome assembly GCA_022478985.1 of Massospora cicadina. NCBI lineage: Eukaryota > Fungi > Entomophthoromycota > Entomophthoromycetes > Entomophthorales > Entomophthoraceae > Massospora > Massospora cicadina. Next base: position 51,536 of record JAKSZP010001784.1, read on the forward strand.
AACCCTCCATGACCTACCGCCTAGTGTGCATCCAAGATAATACCTGGCCTGGCAGAGGGCTTTGGGAAGCTCAGCGTCAACTATCCAATTTTCTTATATAGTTCTCCATTGTGAAAAAAGATATCCCGTTTAAGCCCGTCTAACACTTTGATCACATGTTGTGCTCATCATGATATTTTCCCATAATCAACTTCTTGTACATTAGTCTGCCAAATCCACCATAATGGTAACTGTTGGTAATTATAAGGGACAGTCCGCGTTTAGGTGTTTAGCCCTGGCTAGTGAACTATCTTAAAGTCATAAGCTTGGTGCTTCATTGACCATCACGCAAAGCATCCTTCAGGTTACTGAAGTTTCTGAAGCCATCGCAAGAATGCATGTTCCATCACCAATTTTAATTTTACTCTGTGGTGGTATACCCATAACTGTTTATATAATTCACTGCTAAGCGCTCCCACTCAGTCATAGTAAAATTCGTCATGGCTGTTTAAGCCTTGACTACAATATGCAACAGGGTGCTCCACACCGTCATCATTCTTTTGAGAAAATATCGCCCCTACAGCAAAAATAGAAGTTTCTGTTTGAACAATAAATTTCTCAAAATTAGGGTGTTGCAAAACTGGAACGCTATCCAATGTGGTTCAAAAGACATTGAATGCGTTTTGACAACATTATTTCCAGTTAAAGTTATTATTTTTCTTTATCATCTTAGGAAGCGGAATCCCAATACAGCTGAAGTTAGGAATGAACCACTGGTAGTAACTGACCTACCCAAAAACACCTGAATCTCTTGCTTATTATCTGGCTGAGCCATCTTACATAAAAGTTTCATCTTTGTGGATGATGTCTAACCCTTTTGTGTCTACCACAGACCCAAGATATTCCAATTGCTCCTTAAAAAGTGCCATTTTTGAGGTTTGATTTTTATGTTAGCTTCAGCGAGTCAGTGGAACACTTGTTACAAGTGGTCATGATCCTTGAACATCCGCAAGAACACATTGCAATTGTCAAGGTAGACTATAACGCAGGACAGCTTCAGATAACCTAAGATGGTGTCCATAGCCCGCTGAAACGTAGTTGGGGCGTTGCACAACTCATGGGGCATGCGCTTGGGCTGGAACAACCCCTTTAAGGTGATATGGCACATTTCTCTTGTTCCACTGCTAGCAACTCGATCTGCCAGTACCCCAATTACAAGTCCATATTAGATTTTAGTTAGCACCTCCCAGCCAATCTAAAACATTGTCAATCCACATGAGAGGATATGAATCTTTCTTTGTGACACTATCAAGCTTCTGGTAGTCAATAACTATCCAGTTGGTGCTGTCTTTCTTCTTAACAATTAGCGCTGGTGATTTCCACAGACTCTTTGACGACTATAACATCCATTGTTCAATCAATTTATCTACCTCATTGGATACAACCTCTTCCACCACTTTTGAGCACTGAATAGTCTGTGAACAAATGGGAGGGTGATCTCCGTGTCTACCTGATGCACAACTTCATGCGCACATCCCAAATCATGGTCATTGGATGCAATAAATTCCTTGGTATCTCCCAAGCAGAGCCATCATCCTATCTTTCTGTTCCTACGATAGCTCATATAGAGCCTCATGTAGAATCATTGTCATTATGATATATGATGTTTTTACCGGAAGGCCAAAATCCTCCCTTGACCCAGTCATAGATATGGTGAACTTCATCAATAGGAGTTAGATGTAATTAAGCCTTCAATTGGTGCCTTTGGTCTAGCATAGACACCTTCTGTAGGTTCGCTATCAATACCTTCACTTCTCCATGCCATGGTAATAGTAGTCCAGAAGCCACATGGGTTTTGAGTAGTGATTGCTCATAGGGCTCCATAATCTCCGCTATAGCCCTTTAGGGATGTCTACTTGAGCTCCGTCCCTATTATGACCTGATGCCCAGAAAGTATACTTAAAGTGGTTGCAGCCCGTAGTGGAATACCGTTGTACTTATAAATCTGGTTAGGAAGAGCTCTGGTCCTCCGCTTAATCTTATAATATCAAACAGGAAACATGCTGTCACTATAAACAAGATCAAATATAAATGGAGCAGATTGGGTCCTTTGGGACTCCGCTGGAGGTAAATAGATGGGGATCCGTTATCTAAGAATATTAAATGTTTCTTCTACCATATTTAACACCCCAAATTGCCGCATGAACGCGGCCCCAATTAACATATTGTAATTATTATTAAGCATTACCACCGCCAGATCAGATGCACCAACCAAACTGAACTTCAGAGGGTTCAGCTGTAAGCGCCCTCTAACACAGTGCTCTGAGCCCCGCGGTCTCATAAACTACCTTATGTTCCACATCAGGATTCAGTGGAAGCTTAGCCATTATCTTGGTGGTATTATATTGACTGGGGCGCCAGTATCTATAATTGCTCGAAGTTTTGTATTTTAAACGAAATTATCACAGTATGTACACTTTGAATAAGAAAGAAGCTGGTATTTATTACATTGACATACAAGAGTTTTTTGTTATCAGGAAATGTGATAATACCAATGCTGACATGAGGATACTCTTGGGCAATATACACTATTGTAATCGCAACGTTTACCCCTCTAGGGTGGCAACATCTATTGAGGGTCTGACTTCGCCTGTGCCATTTTGATCAAGGATTTGACAGTAATATGATCTTTTTAAATCTCAGCAGAACTCTGAGTCTGTATTATTCTGGTCTCTCTCTCAGTTTGAGGCTGAGAAAACATGGGGGTTTGTTGATATAATAAATCATCAGGGTAAGTACTGGGACTGATGAAAAGTGACTCATTGTAATTATCAGGTAAAGTAAAATTTGGATCAGTGGAGTTAGAGCGTCCTGTATTTATTCCACTCAAACTTTTCCCTGTTGAATCAGGGCGAGCAGGCACTGCATGAACATGCAGTTTAATAGGACATCTAACTTCATAATGGCCTCTTTGGCAGCACAATAAACAAGAATTAATAGATAGCTTTTGTCTCTGTATCACATCCAAAAGTCTGGGTCAAAAGTTAAACAAAGAATGTAATTTGGCTTAGGACGAGCTGTTTGAGTATAAGAAGGATGGAAAGGACCCGCCAAATATTTAAGTGATAAGTACTACCCAGCAGATTATAGCTAAGTTGTTTTGTCCATTTCCTGATGGGGATTTGGTAGCAGTCGCAGGGGCTTTCTGTTCCTCATTGGGGCCCTAAAAGTGAAAGATAGACGACAAGAATATTTGAAAATTTGTAATAGCTCCGCTTCTTCTTGAAGAACAAAGACAGCATTATACATCTCTCAATATGGCTTAACAGCCGCTGTCATTACTATACCTACAAACTCGTTGGTTGAGATATTTGTTCCACTAAATGTGGGCCTCAGACGTGAAACGCTCCACAAACTCCACCAAGGACTCGTTCTTTTGAAATTTTATTGTAAGAAAGTCTGTTTTGCGTTGCGCCATTTTCGCCACACCCCCAAACAGATAGAGCACGATCTCCTTCTCCTCTTAGTACATTACAGTACTACTCTTGAGGTAACATGTGACCTGGTCAGCACTCTTGACATCCAAAGCAGATAACAACTATTTAGCTTTATGCTAGTTGATGCTCCTTCTATGGTGAAATCAAACTGTTTTGAGTATCCGTGCATGTTCCCATCTCAACTGAACAACTTAAACTTCTTGATCTATAAAAACTCACCCTTCTCCATGCTTATGGTTTGGGTATCAGGCAGGTAAGGTTCAGATCAGCCAAGTGGCATATCCCCTTGTGGGCCATGATAGGGTCGCATGGTCAGTTGCGTAACTGCCAGAGGCGCTTATAAGAGTTTGGATTTCTGGGAGGGATAGATGTGACAACTGGGGGGTACTTGCTTGCCAAACTATAATATTCATCCCCCAGAATCGTCATGACACAAACCCCTACTTCTTTCACCATTCTGTGCAGTGTGAAGTTCGTCTACAATCTACTCTGCTTTGTCCAAGTTGCAGTGGCCCCGCCCATCTCTCACCCCCTGCTGGATCTCCTCAATTTTTTCTGTAATTTGTGGCAGAAGTCTCACTCTGTATCAATTAATGATCCATTTCCTGAAGCCGTAAAAGTATATCCTCCAACGTTCCCTGAATTCTCATATTCTGCCATCCAGTTTTACAAGCTTGTTGGTTTGCTTCATCCAATTTGATAAATTAAAGTGGCTCGTTCCTGCACCAACTCCTCATTATACTGTTAAAGGTTCAATTGCACTTGCATATTGGCGTACCCCACCGTCTCAAAAATGGATTAGTAATGGATTGGCCTCAAGCCTCTTGGCTGGAACTCTCCAGATGGTTAATCTGACCTAGAAATTGGCTGTATTTATAGGTTGCTAAGAAAGAGATGATTGAATGGTCAGAGGCCCGCTGATTACTCCACTCAGCTTGAAGTTAGCTAATTTTAAACACCATTGAGTTAGCGTGATCAGTCACCCAACTCTCTAACAGTTAACCCGGTCACTCATCTGAGCCACCGCTGTGTTGATACCTTCCACCCATTAGGTAATTTCCACCATAAAACGCTTGGTGTTACTACCCTGCGTCATGACAATTTTTATCCTTTCACCCAAAAACTACGCCAGTCTATTATATCTCCTATTACTTGGGGCAACTCATGGTTCAAGCATGAAACTAATTGGTTCTTGCAGTTGCGGACATCCACGACCCAACTGTCTACATGCACTAGCACCCCCTATATTTCTGAGAAAGATTGGTAAAAGCGTTTGGCCAATAGGCGAGTGTCATTCTGTTGCGCTTGAAAAAGACTCATGACATTGATAATTTCTATATTATGCCAGGCCAACTCACGTAGAAGTTGGCAGATTAAAGGCTGAACATACAAAACCAGGTATTCCTCAAACCCATGAAAGCTGAGCCAGCAAGACAACCCCTTAGTGGTAGCATCAAGGTAAGGCATATACATTTTGTAACGTGCTTCTTGGTCAAGTTAATTATAAAACAGGATCATGAAATGGTCGCTCACATCTCCTTCATATAGGAGGTAGCCCTGCAAGAGCCATTCCATGATACCCTGCAGTTGCTGAGGAGTTACATTTGTGGATCTGCTTTGTTAGGCTGACTCTAAAGTGAGGAAAGTTGCTAACTGCAATTCCATCCTGTTTTCTTCATCTACTGGTTCCAACACCATAAATAGCGTCAGTTCCTCATTGGATGTCTCCATTGGCTCACCTGAGTATTGGTTATGAAATCTGATTAAATTCTGACATAAGTAGTGGGGGCTTGTCATGATGCCCTAGTCGCCGTTATACTACAGTTGACCAGTGGCTTTCTGTAGTGAGCACCACTGTTAACTTTAGGCGGTATTAGTTGAATCTGCTGAGCTGATTTGCACAGTTAGAAGTTAATGAGCAATGGATGGATGATATGTGGATTGCCAAACCTTGATAAATAACAATAAAGTATTAAATAAGGAGCTGTCACTCCAACAGATACCAATTTATTTAATATAAAATAACGGACTACTACTGCTAAACGCTTTCCTTCCTTCTTTTTTTCCAAAAGACCTCCCCCTACATATTCTCTTGTTCAGGTCTTAATTCTCGATATCTTCAATAGATTTTGATCCTTCAGCTTGTTAACTCTATATTCACTTTAATTTTAGGGGTTTCTTCCCATCATTGAGGATTTGGCAAAATTCACACAATTCGCTGAACTATTACCACCTATATTAACTTGCTTTGATTAGTCATAAATTGCTACCCAAATCTCAAGGGTTACTTTGATACCAGAAATATAGTCCGCCAAACATATGTCTAAACATATGTCTTATCTTTAAGTCATACCAACTTCTGAACAACCCTGAACCTGGATGTCAGTACCCTTTCTTATGTCCCCTCTTCTGGGTTATGGGTGGTAACATCAGCTTCAGTTATTGCCTTATTAACTTTTCTGGTAATATGCTTTTCATCATTTTGTTCAAGCGCTGGAGCTCCTTCAATGCGCCTTGCATCATGTTTTTCAAGTGAATCTCAAAATTGGCTATTTTCAAGACTTTGCTAACGTCCACCCTTGAATTTCAACCATTCCCATAGGGGTAACTAGGTCAAATCGTTTCATAGTTGGAGATAGGTAAAGTATTTTGTCCCACAAAACTATAAAAGGGGGCTTATTCCATAGTTATCTTGAGGTGAGGTTGCATCTTCATTAAACAACTTAAATGAAGCTTCAGGGTAAAAATTTCGTATGATGTCACTATAATCCTAAGGTAAATTGCTTGGCTCTCCTTAATCTATAAGATGGGATAACCCATCTCCATTTACGTCGGGTAGGAAGCCTGCACCTCTGTCAGTTTGGGGTGAACTCTGCTCCTATCACCGGTTGAGGAATGATCCACTGACCTGCTTGTGGTCTCATCATGACACCTGGGATTTTTATTAAAGAAGCAGAAAATCTAGTTCTACTACATTCTTTCTTTTCCCAAATCTTTTTGTTTATAGAGTTTACAGAATAAAATCTAACTTTAGAACCCAGACTAGTGCAACAATCAGAATAATGGCCTAGGCTTTACAAAAATTACAGGCAATCTGATCTATATCAGGCCTATTGGAATGAGGGTTTAAGACTGATCAAATTCTATCTTCTGGAGATTACCACCTTAGAAAGGGTCACAAAGATCTGAAAACTTGGGGTAGGCACCTCAAAATTGGCGGTGCAGCGGTGGAGATAATTCACCATATGGGTAATATCATGCTCCTCATTAAAATGAGGATCATAATTAAATACAATTTTTTGTAGGCTTGTAGGTGTGATAAAGTGCAATTTTGCACGAAGTTATTATGTAACGTGGCTTCATATAAAATATGAGATTTATAATATTGCCATTCAGCAAAAAGCTGTAACAGACTTGTCCTTACCAAAGAAAAAGTGAAGGAACAAATTATTTTACATTAAGGGTGTTTAGCCAGACAGGTAAAACTGCTTCAACCCTAGTGCAGTTTTTGAGTTCAAAACCTATACTGGCTAGAAAATTCTCAGCGTGGTATACTTGTCCCAAGGTTGACCCACCTCAAATATCATATATTATTTTACATTGACATCCATTTCACTCTACCAAAAACTTTCCCCAGGAGAGTTTTATCATTTCATTAAGTCATACTAACATATTGTAATTTGAGCATGAATAAGCCTCTGACTTACAAAGTTCATGAAATCTATTGACGTGGCCAACTTAGAGGCCTTAGGGCTACTATGCTTAGTTAAAAAAGCATTAAAGTTAATTAAATTCCAACTTTTGTCAATTTTTATTTAAATTTATTAAATTGAATGCAACTGATTACCATGTTGCACAGTGGCATGGAGGCTGCAAATATTCCAATTGAAATGTAAAGTTTTGTGATGGAGGATTAAGAGTAAAGCAATTTTGACTTGCTGACACAATCAGAGTATAAGGCTTCATAGGGTGAGCATAGGCCACAAAGAGAGCTGTTGTTCCTGGGGAAGAGGCTAACAAAAAAACGAGTCTTAAGCAACCATCAGACTATTATTGGGTCTAGAATTAACCAAAGTGTATACTTTTGTTAAAATTGGAGGGTTTAAAGGCTCAAACAACGTCTCATCACCATTAGCATGATTTGCCAATACAGAGTTAAATGACAAATTAATGCAGCGAGAGGTCAGATTACAATGAAAATGATTAATCAACCCATAAAAATGACGATGTTCAGCCATAGAATTTTTTTCAACCAGTTTGAGCTTCTGGATAACATTTACATGGCGGATTTTTAACTCCTTGATCTCATGTCCTTAAAAGAGTACTAAAGTGTGCATAGAGTTAATATTCCTTTCATGATCAAAGATGGAGCAAGTAGGTTTATTCAAATTTGGATCAAGGCCATCAAGGAAATAATGAGAAGTATTTAGATCAAATCTGAAGCAGGGACTTAGTGATCCTGAGTTAATACTCTATCTAAGCCTTGCCTGGAGGGCTAAAGCAATGCTCACTATGGTTAATAGAAGATTGACCAAACTTATTCTGGACCTTGTGGGCGTCTGAATTAGTGTCCATAGGTAATAAATATTGTAACGTGAGTAATATTCTACTAATATTTATGTGATAAAGTCAAAATCAGGGTAGAATTGTGTTAGCCCCTGTGATGAGAACCAAATGTTAAATTGGCGCAGGGGTGTCATATCCCAAGGGAACGGATTAAAAACATTAAAACATAGATCACTGTATTAGGAAAGCGTCCTTGGGAATAAAAGAAAAACTTATCTGTTGCAAGTAGGCTTTTATTGAACTGCAGGGAGGAAGCACACCATAGTATTGAGTACTTACAGTGGCTTTGGGACTTTTTAAGTAAGAATATTCTTCTTTTGTAAGCTTTAACACCAGCTAGCTTCAAAAAATGTCCTCTCACAATAAAAGTTTTCTTTTGATATACTCCTTCATCCTCATTACTATCAGTCCAATTATTCAACATCAGATTAGCACTAAGGAATTTTGAGCAATTACATAATGTGGAAAGTAATGGCTGCTTATGCAGTAATTTGAAATAATAACTATAATAATAGTAGTCAGCCTATTAGAGTTAAGATTCTGATGAAATGGCTGAGGAGATTTATTGTAGATATAATTTTAAATTTTATTTGGGGAAGGCCAACCATGAGATGGGAACTTCCAATAAATAAACTAAAAGAACTAATATAAGCAATAGGCACCCAAGGGAAGCTAACTCTGTCTCCTGTTGCCAGTGGGAACGCCAAGTAAAGGAAGGGGGGTATTGTGAGCAGAGGCTTGCGCCACAATTAAACACTTATGAAGTAAGGGGTCTGAAGTAATAAACAAAACCGGAAACCAGGATGAACTAACTGTTGTTGACGGGATGTTAGGTACCCAAATAACCATTCTTGAAAGTGGTCCATGAGGTGTGACTAGAATCGGCGTACAGCTTCCTGGAGTGTGGGAGTAGATCTTGAGATGGCATCCAAGACAACCATGTGGATAGTCCACATTGCAATTGCAACCACTAAGGCTCAGAGAGAAGGATGTATCAGAGCTTCAAGGACAAGGCAAAGATGTCCTTAGATAGGCTGAAGGTCTGTGCCTGATCTTGGAGAAAGAGAATTTGAACCTCACGCCAGATCACAATTGATGGGCGCACTCGTCCAGGCGTGAACCAAAGTCCATAATGGTCACACATGACACAAGATGAGTGCAAAGCATTAGAGTGCTTGGCAGTATGGTATGCCCATTTCAAGCAGCACCACACATGGGAATGAATATGAAGCTGCAGAAGAGGGTGGTGGGCGTACTTCTAAATGGCTTTCTGGGTATCGAGGGAGTAGGGGATGTCCAACATGTCCATGTAATCCACCTTGGCTATGATAAGGGACCTCATGGGTATCACTCCGTTCATATTTGTAGTCATTGTACTTCCTGGGTGAACCGAGGAGTAGGGAGCCCCCTCTGGGCGGTGTACCCACTGATGTGAATTCTCCACTCAGCGCTCCACTTGTAGATGAGAACTCTTTTGAATTGGGGCGACATCCCATGTGGAACCGCAGCATAAGGGTGTGAGGCAAGGTACTTTAACAGAGAATGGGGGTGGGTAGGATTGCTGAGGCCCAAGGTGTGGGAGAAGTTGGAGTGGGCCGTGCAGGACCAGTGCTGGGCTGAGACCGTTGGGTTGGTGACTGCAGCGATCCAGGTGCCAAGTATTTTGGTGGCGTGGACCTCATAGTTGAGCAGGCCCATGCCACCAATGTGGCGAGGGCCAAACATGACATCCAGGCGCACTGGCAGTATACGCCTAACCAAAGCTACCCTTGCAGAAGGGCGTATAAAGACTTGAAGAAAATAAGGGGGAAAAGCGATGGCGTGGGCCCCAAACCAAACTTTAGAAAGGAGCATAGAGTTGGCTAGCATTACCCTGCTTGTAAGGGAGGTTTGGCGGGCTTTGTGGGAAGCTATGTGTTTTGGAACGTTGTTCAGGATATGATGCTCCATCACTGTTGAGGCGTATCCTCCCACCTCCAGCCACACCCCTAAATGGCGGACTGGGCCAGCGGTGGGGCTTGGCACAAAAGGGGAGCACAAACGGAGCAGTGTGGGGTGAGCAGGACAAGCGATCCTGTGAGCAAGTTGTTGAAGCAGGTAGAAAATGAAGCGCTGGGGACTAGTGGGCTTGATACCAAACAAGGAGAACAATTTCGGTTTTGAAGGCGTTTAGTGTAGTGTTACTTACCCAGGAATAAACTTGGATAGTAGCTTCAAGTGCGTGTGCATCATGATTAATAGAAAACCCAACCACAAATCATCAGCAAATGCCAACATTTTGACTGGTGCTTGACCTTGCACATGGACACTAGTAATGCTGGCATTTACATTTTGAAAAAGTGGGTCAAGGCTGAAGTTATACAAGAGTGGGATTAGAGGGTCCCTTGGCTTAGGCTTTTGAGGGCGAACTACATCCGTGAGGAAGATAGGGCCACGCACAGCCATTGTGGCAGATTCCATGAGCAACATCACCCAATTTATGAAGCGATAGGGGAGATGATACTTGTAGAGGCAGGCTCTGAGGTAATCCCAGTTGACCCTATCATAAGCTTTTTGCTTATCTAAGAACACAAGCGCCCCAGTAGCCTTGGATTGACAGACGTTGGCTACAGTATGTATGTTGTCCCAGATAGACAGTTTGGAAAAAACCCAGATTGTTCAGGGGAAATGAGAGCAGAGGCAACAAACCTAGAAGGTTTGACATGATCTTAGTAAAAAGTATAGTATCTGTGCTAGTTAATGAAATGGGGCGACAGTTGGCCAAGTCCAGCTTATCCCCTTTCTTGAACAACTTTATTGTGAAGGCCTCTTGTTCTCCAGGGAGGAGGCGCGTTTCCATAAGACATTGGTTCATTGAGGCAGCAGCAAGGAGGAAAGATATTTGAAATTTTTCTTATAGAACTCATAAGGAATACCATCTGGACTTGGGCATTTCCTGTATGGTACACCGTGAACGGCAGACCAGAGTTCATCCCAATAAATTAAATTTGTCAACTCTGGATAATGGATGACAGTGCAGATACGTGAACTTTTAAGAAAATTGTCCACTTCAGCCAGCTGAACTGGATCAGAGCAACACAAATTTGGAGAATATAATTTTGTACTTCTATTGCCACTTTGGCTGGAGTATCTGCAACAAAGTGGTTTAACCTCTGCACCTGTGTGCAGGCCAAGCTCTGGCGTTGTGCAAAGAACTTTTGAAAAAAGTAAGCGGAGCACATGTTTCCAGCTGTTATATGCTTTGCTTTATACTGAACACAAACTCAATGTTTGTGTTGTCTTACCATTGCGTTGAAGCGAGTGGACACTTCTGCTCACTTACAACCCCAATCTGGGCTGTAGCCTGCCACTGGGACATTGGATTCCAGATGGTCCACTTCTGCCAGCATGCGCAAAATGACTGCTGAGGCAGCCTGTGAGCAACATGATGTGATGTGGCAAGCCTGGAAGATTGTGTTCACTTTGAAGGTTGACCAGGTGGAAAGTGGGTCTGCACATAATGGTGTGATAAACTCCAGAGCTGAGGTCTCAGTGTCCACCCATGAGGAAAACCTAGGTCACGTGATCTCAGCTGGGCATAATTTGCACCACTTCAGCGCCTATGCCGCTGGATTGGACAAAGAGAAGGAAACTGATTACCATCATGTGGTTGGATAAATCAATTTTCGTCATTGTAAAGTGGGAAACCTGGGATTGAAATTTCACCTGTGCGAGAATAAGGTCAATGCGGGACATAGACCTCAGCTTTCCATTGTGCACGTGGTGGCGAGACATGTTTAAGAGTAGCAGTGCATGATGTGCAGAGTATCAAACAACCCCAAGGTGGCTTTTAGAATGCAAAGTTCTATGTGCCCCTGTGGGGTTGTAGGTGACAAGGGCCAGCGGTTGGTGGCTGGCTTGGTCCAGCAGTTCATGTCGCTATCAACAAATGGGTCAGGGGGTAGTGGGAGGGAATTGATGTCCAAGAAGAATTCCCAACAAGCTCATGACAGGTTGGGGTGTAAATGTTAATGACAGCGTGCACTTTGTCATCCCACAAAAAGATGACAACAAGGACACAGCCATCGAGGTACATTATAGACAAAATAAATTTAAAATTATGGTTCACTCGAACAAGCACCCCACAGTGTGGTGGCATAAAGGAAAGGGAAGGGAGGAGCATGTTTGCTCATGTGTCCTCTGCACCGTGCAGACAGTGGATTTTCTGAATGGCAAGGATGTCCATAGGTAAATTATTTTTTTAAAAACTCAGTTTCCTAGCCTGGGATGGCGAGGCCTTGAGTTCAGCAATGTTCAACATCCCTATAGTAAAGGCTCCCCCCATCGCACCTTAGGTGCAAGGGGAAGGGCACCCATGCCCTTCAGCCTTCTCTTTTTCAGTACGTCACTGTGTGGCAGCATGTGTATTCTGTGCTATGAAGTAAGGTTTGTTATGGGTAGCTTTAGCAGTGGGGTTGACGTTGGCTTTTAAATTCTGTTTATTTCCCCCCTTGGATAGTTTTGTTTTTAGTGTGTTTTGCACTTGCAGAGCACCATCGCCTGTTGACAAAGTTTTAAAAATAGATTGGTGGGTGACTCAGTTTCATTTGAGGATTGGTGGCATTGGGCGGGTGAATTCAACTCACACATTGGGTTGTCAGCTTGGGTGGCCCAAACTGATTGGTGGAGGGATTTGCGAGCTGCTTCCACAGAAAATGATTCAATGTCATCTTGGGTCTGGGTGGGTGGGATCACGGATGCAGTCTTGGCCACCGCCTTGGCCACCTCCTTGCAGGCCTGCTTGGCCTTCTTGTGCTCCTGCAGGGACATAGGTTTCACTTGAACGTAGCACCCAGGCGCTTTCCATGGGAAGGCTGCGTCAGTGTCTATTGCCTGTTCATAGTGGTTGTCTGCACTGCACATTGCTTCTGGATTTTTTAAGTTTGAGTAATGCCCTCCTTGGTGGGGAAGGTATGAGCCTTGTGGCCAAAAGCGTGACAGAAGGTGCATATAGGAGGCGCGCTATCCACGGTGACCCAGAATGGGCAGGATTCTTTTCCATTAATTTCCATAAAAGTGGTGTGAGGGATTTGGGTCAAATCTTATGCTACCCCTGCAGATGGAGTGAGAACAGCAATCTCTTTTCCCATGCACTGATTCAACATGAGTGTAAAGTGCTGCATCTCAAAGGATTGGGATTCCCTGTATTCAGTGAGGCCTGCCTTCAGGTGGTGCTCCAGTACAGTGCGCTTAATTGTTGTAGGTAGGAAGTCAAAGGCAATGAAAATTTGGTTGGATTTAGTCCAGTGAGTGCACTTTGTTTTAACTTCCTATTGACCATCTGGAAGGTCCACCACTACCTGCACTTTTGCGGCTTCATCTGCCGCATTTTTTTTGAATCCAAGATCCAGCCAATCGCAAGGCATGGAGTGTGGTGTGACGTACACTGCATTTGGGGAATGTGTGTGTTCATCTCCACAAAACTTCTACCAAAGCGCCGTTTGTTGTTTATCCAGGAAGACATGCACCCCATGCTTCACCGACAATAGTGGTTGGGAGTGCAGCATATTGATGAACTGGTTGCAGCGCACTTGCCAGGCCAAAATTTCTAGAGAAATGCTAACCGCTGGCTTTTTACTACTAATTTTATCTATGCCACCAGTTTTGCCAGGGCTTTTAAGAAATTTGGTTGTGTGAAGCCTGCACCTGTGCCCTTAATTTTACTCCCCCAACTGCTATTCAACATTGGGTGCACACTAATTTCCTCTATGAGATTATCAAATTTACCTAGACTTGAATTAAATATGTTGCAAAAGTGTTTGCAACGAGAGAGAAAAGTTAATATCTGATATAAAATTAATGAAATATTGAAATAATTTGAAATTGGGGTTTTGATTTAATGGATTTTTTTCAAGATCCTCTAATCAGACGTCTACTGACTGCTGCTTTGGTAGATTCATCCATTTGGGCTAGTTCTTGTAGCCACAAGCTCCATATCACAGTGGTTACCCCTGAACCTGGATGTTCAGGGGGCTTTGTACTGGTCCCCGCTTTGGGTGTGGGACCATTGTACCTCCTTTTGATATTGGCTGATTACCAAATCTAGTAAATTGTATTTTAAATTCTGGTTCAAGTGATGGCGCTCCTATAATGTACCTCACATTGTGGCTTAAAGCGACTTTTAGATTGGATGGCTACCCAATTTGTTAATATTCATCTTTGAACCTCAAACGCTTGCATTGTGTGTAATTTGGTTTTCTCATCATTTTATCACGGGTGGGGTGCAAATTATTTTGGTCCCCCATAGGTATATAATGGGGTCAATTTTCATAAGAAGTTTTGGCGGCGTCATTGTCCTTATTAATTAAAATTATTTAACCAAGGCAAGCAGACCAGGGGATGGGCATTACCGATTATGTGTGGAAAACTAAGATAGATAAAATCGGGCACCCCAGGGTACTCAGGTTACCCCTGTTGCCAGCGGGACTGCCAGGTATGGGGGTTGGTGCGCTACTCCAAGAGGGTTTCCCCAGCTATGGAGCAGGTGAGGAGGAAGGGGTCTGTGTGGAGGAACCAAAGTGAGAAACCACGATTCTATGAGCGCCTGTTGCCTTGGCCTCATATATCCATAGAGCCAGGCTTGGAAGTGCTCCAATAAGTGGACGTGGAACCTGTTGATAACCCCATGGATGGTTGGTACCTTGCCCTTGAACGCATCTAATGCAATTGTGTGGATTGTCTACATTGCAATGGGTATCATTAGGGAGCGGAGGGTAGATGAGATTGGTGACTTGATCTGGAGCGCGAGGAGGCTCTTTGAGATAAAAAATTCCTGCTCGTTTTGGAGCTTAAGCAGGCGCGCGACTTCCTGCCATATGGCTTTGGGTGGGGGGCATGTTTCTAGGCGGTGATGTAGGGATCCCTCCCCTCCAAATACTGCACAGGTTGCGTGGAGGGAATTGGAGTAGTCCGCCGCCCTATAGGTCCTTCTCAGACAGCGCCAGGCTTTGGCTCTTACCCTCAGCTGTAGGAGTGAGTGGTGCATCATTTTCCACACTGCCTTCTTTGTGGTTAAGTTGTAGGGGATGTCCAACGCGTCTAGGTATTCGATTCTAGCAATGGTTGGGGTCGTAGCAAGCATGTCTCTCTGGGGGTGGTTTTCTGGATTTCTTAATTTGAAGTGGTGGTTTGTTTATCCCCTTCCATGCACAGTTCCAGTGTTCTCTACAGTCCATCCCATGTGGTGGATGACTCAGAGGATGCGTTTGAAGTGAGGGGGGGTTCCATGCAGGCCCATTGAGGTAGGGCGTTTAGCAAGGTATGATAGTAGTCTGGGTGGGCTATGTGGGTTGGTTAATTTGAGCGCCTGTGCGAAGTTAGTCCTCACTTCTCTGGACCAGTGTTTCTGCGGGAGGTCTGAGGCGAGGACTTCCTTTATCCAGGTACCCAAAATGCGGTTGGCATGGCTCTCAAAATCTATTAGTCCCATGCCTCCGCTTGAGCATGGGCCAAAGAGTGTTTGCATCTGTATGGGAGGATGGATCCGGGCCACAGCCAGCCCTGGATGAGCAAGCGGATTGAAGTTATGAAGGTGGTTGAG
Source organism: Massospora cicadina (assembly GCA_022478985.1). NCBI lineage: Eukaryota > Fungi > Entomophthoromycota > Entomophthoromycetes > Entomophthorales > Entomophthoraceae > Massospora > Massospora cicadina. Next base: position 67,157 of record JAKSZP010001784.1, read on the forward strand.
AAGGCGATCTCATGGGCAGGGTACCATAGTATTAGTGGGATGAGTGTTTTAGCAACTGTTACTCGCCCCATTAGTCCTGGGGGATCTTTCCTTGAGGGAGGCAACGCGGTTGGATACCCGCTGTAGTAGGTTTCTTTCCATTGTCTCATTGGCATATCCCCCTGTTTCCAGTCATATCCCAAGGTGGCGGACAGGAGTGGTGGTGGGAGGTGATGCGAAGGGTAAGATGAGTGGGTTTTTCCTTCATATGGAGGTGTGAGGTTCTGGTGTTGTAGCCCAGTTGTTAGTGTACTTGCCTAATAGAATGATTTCTGTTTTCCTTTTGTTAATTGATGCGTTTCTCACCATGGAGTATTCCTCTAGGGTGCATTCCAAAAGTCGGGCATCATCGTTGTTAGCATACCTGCCAACACAGTCATCCGCAAAGGCCAGTATCTTGAATGTTGGATGGCCTTATGCAGTTATGCCCATGAGGCGTGAGTCAGTTACGCGGAAAAGTGGATTGCAACTGGAAATTATACAGCAGTGGGATGAAGGGTCCCCTTGTTTGAGCCCTCTGTGTGGTGTGATCTTGTTAGTTAGGAAGACAGGGCCGCATACAGCCATGGTTGCAGATTCTGTAAGGAGCATCGCCCAGTTTATGAATCTGGGTGGGAGTCTGAAAGCGTGTAGGCATTCCTTTAGGTATGGCCAACTAACTCGGTCATATGCCTTTTCCTAGTCAAAAAAGATCAGGGCTCCAGTTGCTTTGGACTGGCATATGTTTGTAACAGGGTGTATGTTGTTCCAGATTGAGCGCCCTGGTATAAACCCAAACTGGTTGGGTGACAGGACGTTAGAATCTATTGCGCCTAATCTAGCTGCTAAAATTTTTGTTAAAATTTTTGTATCAGTATTAGAAAGTGCGATTGGACGCCAGTTGGCCAGGTCCAGTTTGTCACCCTTCTTATACAGGGTTATGACATATGATTCATGGGGGACCAGGTAGGAGGCGTGTTTCCAGCAAGCACTAGTTCATAGATGCCAATAGGAGGGGGGCAATTTGCTTAAAATATTTTTTGTAAAATTCGTAGGGTATCCCATCAGGCCCTGGGCAGTTCCTACGTGGTGCAAACCAGATTGTATCCCAAAGCTCCTCCCATGTTATTAGACTTAGTATACCTAAGTTCAGAGTTGTGCTTTGTATTCTGGCAGTATTTATAAATTCTGTGATTTATTGAGGGACTGTTGGCATATCATGGTATAATCTGGTGTAATAATGGTGTACTTCTGCCTTGACCTCCTCAAGGTCAGTTGCCACTGTGCCGTCGGTCTTTTGGACCTGTGTGCACATGGGCTGGTTGCTGCGGGAGTGGAATTGGTGGAAGAAATATGTCAAACATGTTTCACCTTACTTTATGAACTCACCTTTGTTTGATACTTTGATTATGTGTTGGTGCTCAAAGATGAGGGTGTTTAGGCGGGCGGATATTTCCGCCCATTTGCATCCCCATTTGGGCTATAACTGGATTTCGGGGTGTTTAGCTTGAGATGGTCCAGTTCCGCCAAGGTACACCTGATTGTGGCTGTGTTGGCAGTGTATTTACGTGATGCAAGATTTCAGATTTTGTTGATTAGTTCCGTTTTGAAATTTGCCCAGGTTATGATGGGATCCAAAGTGAATGGGGCTGTGAATTCTAAGTTCATGGCCTCATGTTTGACCCAGTTGGATATTTTGGGTAATTTTATGTTTTCTGGGTGCAGCTTTCTCCATGGCGACGCCTGTGTGTGGGATTGGGTTAGCGCTAATTGCACTGTAACTAATCGGTGGTCAGAAAAATTGATCTTTTTTGTTGTAAACTTGGAGATACTTGATCGTTGGAATTGCAGAATGAGGATGTGATTGATGCGACTCATTGATATGAGCGCTCCCTCGCATATGTTGGGCCATGTCATGTGGGGAAGGAGTGATGATCTGGGGGGAGGGCATCCTGTAGGCCAAGGGATGCCTTCATTGTGCGGAATTCGATGTGCCCCAGTGGGTATCCCCTGGGATTAGGCCATCAGTCCATGTTGGGGTTATCCCAGAAGTTAAAGTCGCCCAACAGGATGGTATCTGGTGGGAAGGTGAGTGTTGGAACAGTTTTGAGAAATGTTTTCTCTTGCTGCGGTGCATGGTGCATAGATGCATGCTATCAAGATTGTTTCCTCTTGTCATGTGATTGTTGCTACCAGGACGTGGCCATGAAGGTATGATGAGGAGTTTGTAATTTTTAATTTTTTTTATTTCAGATGATCACCCCACAGTGAGACATCCATACCAATTGTGATGGTGAGCCCCTGGCTGACCAGGATCCTTTTTCCCCCTGTAGACAGAGGGTTCTTGGATGCCAAGATGTCTACAAGGGGTTTTTGCAGGAAGTCCAGCTTTTTGGCTTAAACTTTTGAGCCCTGGCTCCCACGATGTTTAGCATCCCTATTGAAACTGAGGTGCCTGTGGCGCCTCAGGAGCAGTTGGGAGGGCCCTCTGGCCCTAACCCACTGCTGCTCATTTTGGCCATGCTCCGCATCTGTACTCCAATTCTCTCAATGACAATGTCAGTTCCCTTGATCTGACCTGATTTTTTGCAGGAATTGCAGTTTTTGGAATTTGCATTATCTTTTCCCACACGTGTCTCATGATGGTTCAATGTGGGGTGCTGATTGGATTCTGTGGTTTTGGGGTTCGAATTTAGAGAATTGTGCACCGGTTTTATGCCCATATTGCAGCTGAATTGTTCCTTAAAGTGTGCATGATTTATGTCGCTTGGTGTCCCAGTTGAGTTGCTGTGAAAATTTTCAATTTGGGCATATTGTTCTGATTGGTTGGCTTAGTGTATATCCACTATGTCCTCTTGAATTTTTCCAGAGTCAATGGATGATTCCGCGTGCGCTGCCACCTCAGCCGCTACCCACTTGCAGGCTTCTTGTGCCGCTTTGCATTATTTATGTGAAACTGGGTCCACGATGGAGTAATGTCCATCTTCACCCCAGCGGAATGGGTGGTGGCTGTTGGTCATTCTGGCGAAGTTCTCATTACTCTCGTCCATGGCTTCCTCACAGTAGTCTGCTTCCATTAAGCCCTCCTTCATGGGGCATGCGTGTTTCTTGTGTCCCAATGAACTGCAGTGGTTGCATATAGGCGGTGCACGTTCCAGTGTGATTCAGAATGCGGATGACTGTCCCCCATCCACAAAGTGAAACTCTGCTGTGCGGGAATCTTGATAAGTCATCTTCCACTTTGGGGAGTGGGTTGATCATGGCAATAGCTTTGCCTGTGCACAGGGTCAGCATCAGGCAAAATTGTTGTAGTTTGATTTTCACAATTTCTCCATAGGCTATGAGCCCTTTATGGAGCTCCTCCTCAATTACCTTATAGGGAAGGTTGGTAGGGAGCAAGTCAAAGGAGATGAAAAAAGTTTTCGCTTTGTTCCATCTGGTGCGCGCAGTGCGCACTATTCTTTTGCCCTTGGGAAGGGTAATTTCGATGCAGACTTTTGCTGCAGCATCTGCTTCTTCAGCTCTTTCAAAACCAATATCAGTTCAGCCATGGCCCATGTTGTTGGTGGTGAAATATACCGCGTGGGGGAAAAGGGAGGGCTGTGCCTCGCATGTTTTCTCCCACAGGGTCAGGGACTCTTCCCCAAGAAAGAGTCAAAGCCTGTGTTCCACCTTTGAAAGGGGTTGGTTACACTGGATGTACATGTATTGATCTTGTTTTGTAGCAAATACCATAAACCCAGATGGTGTCTGAGTTTGTGGTTTCTTGGCTTGGGCTCCTGGTCCCCCTCCAGGGCGTTTCTTGCCCTTGGGTGCACCATTTTGTGCACCTCTTGATGCGACGCTCTCCCAGGTTGTATGAGATTTATTAAAATCGCCCATCTCTCCTGTGTGATTATCAAAAATTGATGTTTGAATTGAATTGTAGTAACTAAATTGATTGTTATGGGAAAGAAAAACTGGTCCTTATTAATTAAATCTTCTAACTTGGCAGGGCTAAAAATATATTTTGCATGACAACATATCATGTACATAAAAAATTATTGCTCAAGATGTCACCCTGACTTGACTAAAAAATCCTTTTCTCACCCCGCACATATAAAAGGGCCTTGATTGCCCCCATCCATGGTTTGGTTGCCAGTACCTTCACTGGTTTGGTGGTTGTTTGCAGTCATATTCACTGCTCGACAAATGACTAGTTGCACTAGTTGGGGCCTCATCTGTAACAGATGTCCACACAATTTAATTCTTCTGATGCTTATTTTTATGAAATATCAATAATGTTAATAAATGAATAAGCCCAAAGTCAGAGCAACTGTAGACATTGGGGTACCAGTTGATATTGTGTCCAATAAACTTGTGAAGAAATTGGGCTTCACTCTGGACATAAATTGTTGAAAAATACATGGCTCTGAGGGGCCTCAGACAACAACCTCTGGAGGAACCTACGGTGCATTGCCACTGCATTTTGGCTCATTTGTAATATCCTCTCATGTCATTGTTTTCCCAAATCGTTGATGTGATTTCTTATTGGGACCTCAAAATGGGAACTTATGTTGTCAAGGCCAATTTTTGAAGAAGACACTTTGTGGAAGCTTGGACAGACTCTTCACTATCTTACTATAATGAGGCCCCAATTTCTTAAAATCAGGGGTTTCTAAATTTACTACAAGGGCGGCATAGTGCCAATTGGTTATCAGCATAATAATGGCCATACCTTGTGGTTGTCTGGCAAGATATTTGAATATAAGAGTATTCTTGTCAATATTTATCATGATAATATTCCCCAGCTGCTTATATTACAATAGGCGTTTTCACTAAAGAGATTCTTCCCATTAGTGGATATAGAGTTTATCATTTTTAGATGATAACTATAGTTTGGCAGATACATCCTAACAACTATTAGGTAATTTGCCGTGGTTAATCCATCAGATCAATACGCCAGATTTCTTAATTCTCATCAGGATGATCCCCAACAATAAGTGAGTAATCATAGTGTCAATTATAAAATGATAACCTGATTATCTTGTATAAGTCAATTGGGGTTAGTTGCCAATTAACAGAAAGGGCTTGCAAAGTTGTTGAAGCGCTGATGACGCTTCTAAAAAACTTCTGGTTTAATTAATGGTAGCGGGGAAGCAACTATTGGTAACCTGGAGAAGGTTGCATGGGCTAGAAGGCGACAGAACCTTATTAGCTTGTTGAAGGAAACCTATTTAGAGTGTGACCCAAGGAAGGTAATTAATTAGCAACGTCTGCTTTTTCCTCAAGTAAGGCGCCAACAGGCGTTGGTGCAAATTACCTATAAATACTTTCACTTTTATCAAATAAAATATATAGATTCAGCAATAATATTTGTTGTTTAAACTTTTATACATTGGTTGTATAGTTGACTCTTAGTATAAGAGGTTAAGGATAGGATATCCTTTGTATAAAGTAGCTAGCTATCAAGACCTCCATTGGGCTCTGAGAGAAGAAAATAGGGAAGAATCCATACCAGATGAAAAAGAGATGAGGGAAGAGTTTCTTACCATTTTAAAAACCTTCAAGGAGAAGAAGGGCGTGTAACAGTTTAGCGTTGGACTTTCTATTCATCGTGGATTTAAATAACGTCAACTAAAGTAAGAGTTGTATACTATTACTACAAGGTTTGGTTAATAACAATAATAATAATCAATGCAACTATCAAAAATGTGTGCATTAGAAGTGGGAGCCAAGTTGATCATCCCAGAGGGTTACAATTGGTGCTAATTTTTAAGAGTGATTGAGATCAAAACTCCCAAATTTCCACAATTATGCTATACTATCAAAGTTAATCATTACTGTTAGATTTTGATGGTTGACTCAAAAATAAACCCTTTGAGAAAACCATCAATGCTGATAGATTACTTCCATTGATGGATCCTTTGATCCTCCCAATTCATCTGCATAATCTGATAAATCAGATTCACCTCATAACTACTTTAATTGCGTCTGAGGTGCCCAATTATTGTAGCTAATAATAGCTATGATGTTATTATATTATGGCCAATTATGGG